>JALBCR010002770.1:300000-520582 GCA_030710515.1 Abscondita cerata
TTGGAACAATAATTGGTGTGAAATTCTGCGCATTTATAAATAAAATATTTGAAAGTAAATAATAAATACCACACACTTAACGAAAACGTAGCATATGTACTATGCGGGTGTAAATTAAAAAAAAAGTTAAACGTACAGATTAAGCATTGGTTAACCAAAGAACCAATACGTGTGATTAGATTTTGTCATAAAACATAAAACCTGGTCTACTTTTGAGACAATTTTTAACACAGTTTGCCTGAGTAAGTACAACTTAGGTAGGTATTTTTAATTTTTGTAATGGAAAATTACATCATTGTTTGTTTTTGGTTAAAAACAAACATTATTACAATAAACAGCTGCGAAGTTTAGCATTAAACGATACCACAGCTTAAAGACATTAATTTCATTAATAACACAGGTGGATGTACATACAACCAAAATTTTTAGGACCTTACACAATGTATTCCAACGAACGCAAGAAGGTGTTAACCACACTGACGTCAGTCTTTGACAATAACCTTTCTGGTAGTTTTAAGTCTAATATTCCCAACACAATTCTATTACATACAAAAGATTTATTTTGATTTTCAAACTCGCACGAGTTGGTAAGACCTTTAAGTTCCGTTACAAATTGGTTAAAACTTTCACCTTCATGCTGTTTTCTTTTAAAAAATTCTTTCGTACACTATGTTGTGACTATGTTCTCTTTTGAGTTGCAATATTCTTCAAATTGTTGCGTAACGTTTTTATAATCGTTCTTTTTCATGTCACCTAACTGAAATGTATTAAAGATATCAACTCCTTCTTGACCGATTATATTTAGTAAAATTGCTACTTACTTTATAATTAATTGCTTAAATTTTCAGACACATTTCCAGTCCAGGACAAGTTTAATTTCTTAACACGTTTTCTTTCGAATTTAACCTCACTTTGGTTTTTTCGATTTTATCTGCTAATTTCTCCCTTTATGACTCGTTTTTAATTTCGCAGTGACATGTTTGTCAATTTAATATTGATAAGTTTAACAGATACTTGTTTTTATATATTTATTCAGATGTTCACTACTAATGTACAAACATAGGTACAGTAGAACTCCAATTATCCGAACTCCCGACTATCCGAATCGCCGATTATCCGAATCACAAAAAATTGTCCAAAAAAAGTCTAAATGCGCTATTATTCTTCCCCCCGCGAAGCCAGTGTTTGCGCGTCAAGTCTTGACTTGACTTGTCTTAACTTGCCGTTGTGCCTACACTGACTTCCCCCCGCGAAGTCAGTGTAGGCACAACGGCAAGTTAAGACAAGTTCCAGCGCATTGCAGTCACGGCGCACCTGTCATTGTTTGATTTGATTAGCCAGTGTGCTATTGACCTTGCTCGAGGACGCTACTCTTTCGCTACGGCTTACTTTTGTTTGTGCGTGTACAATACTGTATTGTTTTTATACCATGGCTTCGAAAAGAAAACGTGTTGTGCTATCGTTAGCGGACAAACTGAAAATTATAGAGCAACTCGATAAAGGTGTAACGGGTAAGAAGTTGTCTGAGATTTATGGTGTTGAACAAGCAACAATTTCTGACATTAAAAACAGTAAGTCAACACTTTTAAACTTTGTTTCGGTGCTTGAAAATGAAGATGGAAGTTCCTCCAGGAAAACAATGAAGACAGCAACCAACAAAAATTTGGAAGATGCCGTGTTTAAATGGTTTTTGCAGCAACGTTCTATGGGAAATCCGATTTTAGGTCCAATCTTTGTGAAAAAGCCAAAATCTTAGCAGAAAAGCTTGGTTATTCATCTTTAAGGCTAGTAACGGCTGGCTAAGGAATTTTAAATTCAGGCATGGTGTATGCGAGTTAGATTTGGCTGGTGAGAAGCTTTCAGCAGACTCTGCAACTGCTGAAAATTTTATTGAAAAAATTTAAAACTGCATCAGAATCCTATGATCCGAGTTTGTTTATAATGCCGATGAAACTGGCCTTGTTTGGAAAGCATTACCAAAAACCACTTTGGCTTTTAAAAGGGAATCTAGTGCCCCTGGACATAAGGTCAGTAAAGAACGTGTTACAGTGCTTAACTGTGCCAACTCCACTGGAAATCATAAACTGCCACTTCTTTTGATAGGAAAATCAAGAAATCCAAGAGCATTTAAAAACGTAAAAAAACTTCCACTCTTCTACAAAAGTCAACCCAAGGCCTGGATGACTGCAGCTTTGTTTACCGAATGGTATGATGAAGTGTTCATTCCTGAAGTGAAAAAGCACCAAAAATCGGTGGGAAAAGAAGGCAGTAAGGTGCTTTTAATTGTTGATAACGCACCCACTCATCCTACAGCAGAACTGTTGGAAAGAGAGAATGGGCAGTTTAAAACGACGTTTTTGCCTCCCAATGTTACAAGTTTGCTGCAACCCATGGACCAGTCTGTTATTGAAACAATGAAGCGCCATTACAGAAGGCAACTGCTGAGAAAACTGCTGATCGAAGGTGCTGAAGATGAAGAATTGGTTTTGGCAAATCATAGCAAAATAAATTTAAAGGACTGCTGTTACATGGTAGCGGAAGCTTGGAGTTTGGTTACGCCAGTGACGCTAAGACGTGCGTGGAATAAACTGAAAGGCCTACCGTCTGAGAAGAACAAAAAAAGAATCTGAAGAAAATGAGAAACAAGAATATGGAGAGGATGATGATGATGAAGATGCGTTGTCACTAGAGGAAATAAGAAAATGATTGTAAAATTCCTGGTTGTACAGAAGTAAGTGCTGAAGATGTAGGAGAGTGGATGGCTTGTGACACGTCTGACCCTGGTTTTCAAATTCTCAATGACGATGAAATTGTTGTAAGTGTGAGAGAAGATGTTGAAGTGGAAGTGGAAGAAGAACTTTCTGCTGATGTTGAAGTAGACGCTGGACCATCAGCTAGTGAAGCATTTGCCGGCCTCGAGACTGCTTTGAAGTGGATGGAGCGTCAGCCCGAGTGTGACCACTTGCAACTGTTCACCGTCAAGCGAATGCGTGACCTGGCTGCCCGAAAACGGTTGAAGACCGCAAAACAGCTTACATTGACGGAGATGTTTAAAAACAATGATTTTTATTTCTAAACTTGTACATAAGTACATTTTATTTATATTTAAAACATGTGAAAATTTCATGTTTCTTTCATTTAATTCAATAAAAAAATAGTGCAATATCAAAACGTAGCTTTTATTCTCTCCAATGGCAATTTTAAAAAAAAAAATCCGATTATCCGAATATTTGATTATCCGAATGGGTCCCGGTCCCCATTAATTCGGATAATTGGAGTTCTACTGTATATGGTTCTTGTAAGCAACAATGTATACGTGGTTGCATATCCATCTACAACAAATACGATCCTGAATTCTAGTGTTCTGTGATTCTAGTCTTACAACATGGCTGCCGTTGTCTTACAAAGATCAAACGCGCCGACGTTGAGTTGTTCCTCTGTAATATATCTTACTCTGTGGTATTGGCATGTTAGTAGGTTTCCAATAGAAGCGTAAAATCAATAATCTGCAAATGCATACAAAAACAAATCTTTTAAAAAAAAGAATTCTTCGCGCGAATCGTGTTGAGTCACGTTTATCGTCTTCACAGAGTGTCTTTCTCTATTGTTTTCTCCTACTCTTTGGCGTTTAGCGTTGTAGTTGCATATATTATTATTCTGCGCAATTGTAGTAGACATTATTGTTATCGTTCGATGTTATTTTATACAACGTTTTTAGTTAGTGCTTATAGTTATTTTTATTTAGTTTAGTGACTATTATTTAATAATCAAACCGTTTAAATTTGTTTAGTGTTAAAAGACATAAATCTCGTTTAGTATAAAAATGGAAGAATCTGGAAAGGTAAGTAATTTTATTATTTGTGCTTGTGCCTTAATGAATCAGCATTTCTTTTACTTTTGCGTTCAAAACACTAAAAATTTGAAGGTTAGAAGTTTGTCGGAAATTTGTTTAAAAAACATTTAACGTTTCGCTCAATCAGTCCTACTCTGTAACTCAAAATCGAATAAAAAATGACGAGATCGAATCCTAATCAATCCAATGTAGCCTTTTTTAATCTGAATCTAGATTATAAGAAGGTGAACACAAAATAATTAGTAATTTTCGTTTTTTTTTGCAGAAAAAAGAGCAGCTACCACCACAGCGACCACAGAATAAACATTATTTATACTTAGTAATTATTTTTTATTATATTTATATTTCAGTGTTTCATGCATGACCACTACTTTTATATATACCTGAGATATTCTGGCTATAACGAAGCAATCTTTCAGAAACGTTTCTCATAATGTTCATACATACTGCTAAACTGTATTTAACATCTATCATGTGATGTGCCAGAAATGTTTCAGAAGGATTGCATTTTTGGAAATATGTGCGGACATTTTCGTTTGTCTGAAACATTTCGGTTTATGTTTCGGATATCTTTCGTAACATCGCAGAAAGATTACGTATGTTTCACAGAAACATTTCTGCCATATGTCAGAAACCAAATTGTGCTGTAAGGGTTCTTATTTGTCACTGCGCGAACCAGAACTTCCAAATTTACAAGAAGAAAACACCATACTTCTGATATTTTTATATTAGAAAAATTATATTTGGTTTTTATTGAATTCGTTACTAACAACACAATACCCAGCAAACATCAATATGTTGGCCAGATGCTGGTATTATTCTGGTACGGTGCCGGCAACGGCTATAAGGTATCGTGCCGTTATTAGACCTGTGTTGTGCATGGTAGTTTTAATGTTTATTCTTACTTGGGTACAATTTCTTTTATTAACAAACACTTAATACATTATGTAAATAACTCAATGAAACGTCGCCGAGGATCATGGGCTTGTAGATTGTCACGCTCGCGGAAAAAGGCGCCTTGGGCGGTAGGTGGCTGGACATCTTGGGCGACGTCTGGTTATGGCGCGCGGCGTCCGGCTAAGTGGCGATAGGACTGGAGGTACTCGTGCGGCTCGCTTCCAGCTGTAATACGCTGCGTCGTTCCGTATACTTATGTGTGGGCATTAAGTTATATATTGCGGGAAGCTCTACTATATATATCAGCACGAGCGACTCAATGTTGCACATTACACTACTGTAATAGCGTAAGTATTTGCTTGTAGGCGGTTACACAGGTATCCACTGGTTGAGTTAGATCCTTACTATAAGAGCTCGGGAACTGAACTGCTTTTTCGTTGTCTTGGTTCTCCTTTTTAAAGAGTAAAATCACGTGCGCGCCGCGTGCGAGGGGGCGTTTGGATGTGTCGATGTTATCGTCGCAGGTACTCGATCGCCACACTTGTAACGTATGTTTTTACCAAAAGTTACTTATCCGGCCTTGTGCTGGCCATTTGGGCGGCAACCGTACGATTTTAATCTTTTTTGTTTTTACAGTACAGATCGTTGCCAACCTTAGCGGAGTCTCTACAGCAATGGATTTTTAATGTTTAGCCCTTCTAGTGGTGAAACTTTTTAACCTAGCAAAATTTTTATCACTTGCATTTATGTCCATTTTTATAGAAAAGTTCATCGAGCGATTGGAGGACACATAACCTTACTTTCCGTATGACTGGGGTGGTAAAAACGGAATTATTTAAAGCGATTTATTTAAATTGTAGTGTTTAGTAGGGGACTTTTATAGTTTTATTATAAACTTTGATTCGTTAAGAGCGTTAGCTGATGTATTTTTTGGTGTCCAGACATTGTAACTGATATTAAACAATAAATTATTAATACGTCTACACGTTATTGGCGGCTAGTAGTTTGAACCTGATCGTCTTCGTTTGTAGGATCTCATAAGAATTCAACACTTTATAAAACAAACATTATCACATGTACAAGTGATTGTCCTCTCTAGTAGTTTGAATCGATTTTCTTCAGTTTCAGTGTTTCATGCATATTTGATTACTTAATTAACAAGTTATTGTAAGTTAATGTTTCTTGGTATTTAGATACTAATTACAAATTCTTGTCTAACATGTGGATAAATGATTGGAAATAAAGTGCATATATAAATAATATAAAACATTTTTGTTAGTACTAATTAACTTTATTGTAATACTTAATACCATTGTTTGTTTAAAAAATATATCCAATGTCTTTTAAGGTGTATCTGGTTGATTGTCGAGCCGAATACCGTAATTAGTAGTAGTGGTAGCGAGTATACCTTTATTTATGCAAAGGGCGAGTTGTTTGGTTTTTAGTTTCCACTTCTATGGCTTTACAATCGTCAACAGAAAGAACCATATTGAAATTTTAAGCTGTAATTAATGCGTGTAATAAAAGATTTTAATAGTAGTAGTAGTAAATCATATTTCCGTAACCGAATGAGCAAATTAAAAAATTGTTTCCTACATACCTAGCTTCTTACGTAGATTCGAATTTTATATTAAAAAAAACTTCCATTTAAAAATCCAAAGTTAACCCCCGCCCCTTAAAATTGGGAGGTGGGGCAAATATCAAAATATATTTAAATATGTGCCCCCGTTTGCATATTACTTTACCAAAATTTCACAAAAAAATTCTTAGCCGTTTCCGAGATATCCTCTTGTAACACTTTAAAAACTCACCCTGTATATCCAACGGTTTCCGATATCCCCATGTAGTTCATTTTAAACTAGACACACTGTATACCAACTAAACGAATATTTACTACATACAGGTTGATGCGCAATTACAACGTTACATCTATTGTTACATTCAAGTTTCCATAAGGATTGTTTTGAGCAACTTTCGCCCGTATGGAACTGGTTTTCACTTTGCATACGGTTTACAACTTAATGACTTATGTTAAATTGCAGGGCGTATGAACTATAGTCAAACGTTAACAAACTAATAATAATAATAATTTATTATTGTGAAGAAGAAAAACCAAATAGGATAATGGGAGGGGTAGAAGAGGTAGCAGAAGATGGAGGGAAATTACGAAAAGGAAATAGAAAAAGCGATAGAAAAATAAGAAAAGATAAGGCGGTGGGTACGGACGGGATACAGGGGGGAACAGTGGAAGTATACAGGAGAAAAGATGAAGGAAAAGATAAGAAAAATAATAAATAAGATATGGGGCAAGTAATTAAAACAAGGGTTTCCACTTAGACGAAGCCTATTCTCGTTATATATAGGAGACTTGGAGGAGACATTGATGGGTAGGCAGCAGGGTAGGATAGTGATTGAGAAGGTGAAAGTGTGGCTTTCAGCGTACGCGGACGATGTGGTGGTAGTGACGAAAACAACAAAGAATGAAATGGTGGGGATGATGGGGACAATGAAGAATTTCATAGAAGGATAGAAAATGATGGCAAATGTGGTGAAGACAAAATGGTAAGTAATTTTTCAAAAGAGAAGAAAGGGGAGGAAAAAAGAGGAATGAAAGTGGGGGGAAGAAGTGGTAGAAGAAGTAGATGAGGTGACAGCAATAAAATATAAGGAAGGGAGAAAAAGGAGTCACCTCTGCGAAAAAAATTGTTTTTTTTGTAGGTGCAAATAATTTTGGTTTGTAGAGCTCTTTGAATTGGAATGTATTATAGATTCAAATTATTTCATTTACTTAGTTTATACTAATTACACGTGTCCATTTTAACACGAGATGTCGCAAGACACACATTTTACTTGTATTCAAATTATTTCGTTACGTTGCAATGTACGTGTGTTTTCATGGTCATGTTTGTCGATATATTGTTTTTGGTCATTTGATATTTTTTTTAATTCAATTGATATAGAGGATGTTATCGTCACGTTCACGCAATTAGAGTTTTGTTAAAACGCTTATTTCAATAGTTTTCACACTCAATTTCTTGAAATTTAAACACCGCAAGTCGCATTTTGTCTTGCTATTTCAAAAGTTTCTTTGTTTGTTCCCTGAAAACAGCTCGGTGGATGACGCCGTTATCAATTAAATTAAATACTGTTTTGACTAGCGAATAGCGCACGGATTGTACCTACGGTCTAAATCCTGAGTTGTCGGTGTTGTTTGTCATTTTTTGAGAAAATGTTAACACAATACATTTTTTTGTAACGTTCTTTGTGTAGAAACTGATAAGAGGGGAGACTCTCTTTACCTTATGTGCCGAAAAGTGTACGTTTTATTACGTGTATCGATTAAAGCGCGAGTACAAAGTTAAGATAAATGTGCGCCTCAAACAAAAGGAACTTCCATCTGTGTGCTTCTCTTGAGACTCTACTGAGGCTGTAATATCTTGTTCTGAATTATCGTCATTATTAATCTCTGCTTCCTCCGATTCACTATCTTCTTCATTTAAACTGGGCTCAGTTTCTGTAGGTAAATTTCCTTGTTGCGGTTTGGATTTCATGAACGGCGTAACGAACTGCAGTACATCTTTTAAGTAATAATCTTTAATTTTCTTGGCTCCGCTTCCTGATGGTGGTTTTTTAATGCTTCTTGCAAGGGCCGTTCAAAGATTCTTCCACTTTTCTTTGTATTGCGAACTTGAAAAAAAATAATTATATAACTTTGTTGCGGGTATCTGGCTACAGGATGCAGTTTTAGGCCCTCAACCATATATTTATGAGAGGAGATACTACTGTAGGCTTAATTGTTAAAGAATGTACAAATGCTACATGGGACGTTCTTCAACCACTGTTTGTGCCTGTTCCAACAGAGGCAATTTGGCAATCTACGGCACAACGATACTACGAACTATGGGATGTTCCAAACTGCATAGGCTCTATCGATGGGAGCATTGCCGAATAAAAAAATTTTAGAACACCGGATCGCACTATTATAATTACAAGAGTTTTTGTTCGGTGGTACTGATGGCCTGTGCAAATGCTAATAGAATTTTTCTAACCATTGATGTCGGTGAAGCAGGTAGAATGAGTGACGGTGCAGTTTTCCGGTCTTCCACTCTTGGAAGATTTTAGTAATTAAAAGTGCTTGTGTTCTCCATAATTTTATAAAACTCAAAGAGGGTAGGTTTTTAATTCCACAGATTGTAAAAGATAATAACCCGACACTTAGAAATCCACCAGTACCACCTGTTAACCAGTCTGCTTATGAATTACGTGTTAACTTGAAATCTTATTTTTAAAACCCGAAAACGTCTTAGCTTAGCAAGGTAATTATACCGTGTAATCAAAAACTGTAAAAATAAATAAATAAATACATGCTACTTACTAGATAGTTTTAATTCCCTTGCAATGGCACTCCACTACTTCTCCACTACATCTCTTTCGCTATGGTCTTGCCGTCGATAGTCGTAAATACATGGGTACTTTTCCACCAGCTCGTCCGACATGTTCAATAATAAAGTAATAATAATTCTAAAAAAAGTTAATTAACTGTATAAAAAGTACACCAAAAATGCAAACAAATAGGCAATTATATTGTATTTCAACACACACGCACAACATAGATTGCTCTGGACAGGCGATAACGATATCACGTTGTGTCGGTGAACGAACCCCGCTTTAAATAAATGTGAAATACGTATCGACAATATTATCCCTTATTGCTTGTTGCCTGTTGCTAGTTGCGTATTGTTTCGGTATGCGAGCAGCCTAAATTTTGTTCGGCGATTCAGTATGTCGAACCAAATTTGTACTAGTTTTAGGAACGCGGTGTAAAACCTTTCGTCTCGCCCAGTATCGGGGGCAGTTCGAACGTTCGCCCGATATTTTTTGTTTGTGTGAAGTTACGGCTAACGTATTAAGATTAGGACGCAGTGGACTAACCGTGTAAAATTTAAAGTTAATAGAGAACCGTTAGTAATGATTTTTCTTATTTATTGCCTCAAGTGTTTGCATTTCTCCCTTTTCTTTAATGAACATTTGACATAAACAATTAAAAGATTAGGGTGGCGCCTGGCAACACCGATTGTGACTCGAATTAACGACCTTTAGTTTTCGTTAAAGGTAAGTGAGAGACAAATAATAATTCACCCCACCCCCCTTCGTCCTTTGAGCTAGACGGCGGATCAGTTGTACCGCGTACTTGATCTTCAAATTTCGTGGTGTAACAAGGGGAGATTGTGAAAAAAGTGTGGAAGGAAGTAAGAGATGGAAGGATATAGTATGGACAGGAGGCTGTATTACGAAAGAGGGAGATATGCGAGAGAGGAGGTGGAAAGTAGAAGAAAAGAGAGATTGTGAAAAGAGATAGAGATATTCAAAAGCAAGAAGAATTAGAGAGGGGGAAATATAATAGAAAATATGAAGGGATACCGAGGTATTTGAAGGAGGGGATGAGGTTGAAGAAGAAAAGAATAGTAGCGACGTTTAGATGTGGGAATGAGGAGGCTGAATATAGGTACTGGTTGGAGGATGATAGAAAGAAGTGCAGGCTGTGTGGGAAAGGGTGGAAGAACTTGAAACACTTAAGTCGGGAATCTAAGGAGTTGAAGGAGGAGGGCAAGGAAAGAGGGCAGATATTACAAGAGGGAGGGGAAGGAGTGAGTTGATAAAGGAGTTGATAAGAAGCAGGGAAGAATAATACGATTAGAATAGAAAGGGGGAGGAAAGAAGTAGATATGTTATAAGTTGTGTATAATTTAGAGTTTAGTTAGAAAAGGAATTGATTTTATATAGTTTATCAGTTGTAGAACCGAATAATGCATTGTAAATTCTAAATGTAGAAACAATTAATTAAATCCATGAATTAATAATAGTTTATTTGATTCAGTAAAATATACATGTTCACCAGTACGTAACATCAAGTGTTCATTTAGAGATCGAAAATATTTAGTGCTAAAGTCACACATTTAAAGTTTCTCGTTAGAATATTTATGAAAATTGGATATGACGTAAGTTTTGTAGCTGTTCATCTCAATGTTTCCTCGAGTGCGTTTTTAACCTATTTGAAAAGTGGTTTTTTTAAAGTGGATGCTTTTGTGCTTCTGCAAATAATGCTTAGTGGTAGTATTGAAGTCGCATTGATCACAACTAAAAAGTCGTTCATCTGAATGCGTCAGTTAAGTGTCTCTGCAAATAAGACTTTCTTGTAGTTTTGAAATCGCATTTATCACAAGTAAACGGTCATTCACCAGTATGTTCCATCAAATGCACTTTCAGGCTGTTTGAAAAGTTGCAACGATAATCGCAAAGATTACAATTAAATCCGTTTTTCTTTTGAGTGAATAATTTTGTGACTCTGCAAATTAGACTTGTCTGTAGTTTTGAAGTCGCATTTATCACAAGTAAACGGTCGTTCACCGGTATGTTTCATTAAGTGCCTTTCTAAATAACTTCGAAAGTTGCAACGATAATCGCAAAGATCACAATTAAATCGTTTTTCCTTAGAATGAATAATTTTGTGACCCCGCAAACTAGCCTTGCTTGTAGCTTTGTAGTCGCATTTATTACAAGTAAACGGTCGTTCACCGGTATGTTTCATTAAGTGCGTTTCTAAAGAACTTCGACAGTTGCAACGATAATCGCAAAGATTACAATTAAATCGTTTTTCCTTAGAATGAATAATTTTGTGACTATGCAAACTAGACTTGCTTGTAGTTTTGTAGTCGCATTTATCACAAATAAACGGTCGTTCACCGGTATGTTTCATTAAGTGCCTTTCTAAATAACTTCGAAAGTTGCAACGATAATCGCAAAGATTACAATTAAATCGTTTTTCCTTAGAATGAATAATTTTGTGCCTGCGCAAACTAGAAGTGTCTTTAGCTTTGAAATCGCATTTATCACAAATAAACGGTCGTTCACCGGTATGTTCCATCAAATGCAGTTTCAGGTGGTTTGAAAAGTTGCAACGATAATCGCAAATATTACAATTAAATCGTTTTTCTTTAGAGTGGATCATTGTGTGTGTCTGCAAACTAGACTTGCTTATAGTTCTGAAGTCGCATTTATCACAAGTAAACGGTCGTTCACCGGTATGTTTTATCAAATGCACTTTCAGGCTATTTGAAGAGTTGCAACGATAATCGCAAAGATTACAATTAAATCGTTTTTCTTTAGAGTGAATATTTGTGACCCTGCAAATTCCACTTGTTGTAGTTTTGAAGTCGCATTATCACAAGTAAAGGTCGTTCACCGGTATGTTTCATTAAGTGCACTTTTAGGTCGTTTGAAAAGTTGCAACGAAACGCAAAGATTACAATAAATCGTTTTTCTTAGAATGAATAATTTGTGCTTCCGCAAAGTAGAAGTGTTTTAGTTTTGAAATCGCATTGATCACAACTAAAAAGTCGTTTATCTAAATGTCAGTAAGTGCTTTTTCAAAATAAACTTGGTTGTAGTTTTAAAGTCGCATTTATCACAAGTAAACGGTCGTTCACCGAATGTTTCATCAAATGTACTTTCAGGCTGTTTGAAAAGTTGCAACGATAATCGCAAAGATTACAATTAAATCGTTTTTCTTTAGAGTGGATAATTTCGTGCTTCCGCAAACTAGACTTTGTTGTAGTTTTGAAGTCGCATTTATCACAAGTAAACGGTCGTTCACCGGTATGTTTCATCAAATGCAGTTTCAGACTGTTTGAAAAGTTGCAACGATAATCGCAAAGATTACAATTAAATCCTTTTTCTTTAGAGTGAATCATTTTATGCCTCTGCAAATGATAGTTGGTAGTAGTTTTGAAATCGCAATTATCACAACTAAAAGGTCGTTCACCTGAATGTTTTCTCAAGTGGTACTTTAAACCATTTTTAGAATGTGCACCAAAACCGCATATCTTACACAAAAATTGCTTAATTTTTTTATGAGTCTTCAAATGAAATTTCAAAGTAATTTTGCTGACAGTTTTATAACCACAATCGTGACATTCGAATGAAGATTTACTGGTTTCGGTAGCACTTCATTTATATCAATTTGTGCACCAATATGTGAAGTCATATGTTCATCTAATGAATGACCTTCTATGCAAGTGTAATTGCAAACGTTACATTGTAAAGATCCAATTGTGAAATGTATTTGTTCATGATTTTTTAAAGATGAATTATCAGGAGTTGTGTAATTACACTGATTACATTTCAAACGGTGGGTGAATACGTGATCGCATAATTTTTTTTTGCCATTAGTGCCATAATTACATTGATAACAATAAAAAAAGTTTACCAGAGTACATTCTTCCACAATCGAAGGGATGTCAGTGTTAAATAACAAGCAATCATCACTGATAATTTCTTCATGCTTAATTCCATCGTCAAGGAGCTCCTGTTTGATTTCTTCTTTAACGAGAGGTGGATGTAGTTGGTAGACTGCATCGATCTCTACTTTACATTCGTAACATGCAAGTGGATTGTCAGTGATGCTCAGATTCTTAAAATAAAATTAAGGAGTGTAATTGAACAGACATAGTAATGTGACACTTACTTGTTCGGTAGTTACCTCCGACATCTTCGAACTCGATATGGTATCATTGTTTAGTTCAAATTCTGGTTCTTGCTTAATTTTTGATAAACAAAATTTGCACGTAATTTCGGACATTGTTAAAAAACAAGAAGAAAATAAGAATCACGTTCAAACGTTTGTCACTAAATGCCACCATTTGTCAAATTCCAGAGGCGTAACATCGACTCACAAATTCAGCAATGAATTTTTAACAAACTTTTACATTAGTACTTTTTAAAATGGTAACGTAGTGAGTTTCTAGAAAAACACCACTTTTGTTTCGCATTGAAGCTGCTTTTTTTAAGTTTTTCCAAATCTACTTTTATACCAAACAAACACTGCATATCTTAAAGGGACTTTACACGATGAAATGTAGTGGTTGCAATGCAAGAAATCTTGCAGGTGCAAGAAAAATTTCACGCTGTTTTACATGATGAAAGATTTCAAAGGAAACTTTTCGCTAGACAGTGTCGTCAACCACATAAAAAATACATTTATCACATCAGCTGAATTGTTCGTTTTTTAATAGGAGCACAAACTAGGAGTTTTGTAAAGTGGTATTTGGCAAATTAATTATTAACTTATGCTTAGGCAGAATAGAGCATCGCATGAATATATTTTTTTAAATTTAAACTATTTTCTTCAATTGGTTTAAAAACACGAATCAACGCATATACTTAATTAGTTCGTTTAATTTAAGTTTCCTATATTACCAGCATTTTGTAGCAATCAACGCTTTACCCACCAGCGTTTTTTTCTTTTCTATTCAAATCTACTATTATTTTTGCACTTACAAGAATTAAAGCTAGCTATTGCTGCTTTTTTGCATAGTTCATTTTCAAGCAAAAAGAATTTTTAAAAGTTGGCAACATCAAATATAACTATAAAGTTACTAAAATTGCAAGTGCAATGCAAGAAAAATTACATCGCGTTCTAATTCATTTGATGCAAGAAAACTTGCAAGTGCAATACAAAAACTTGCACGCGAGCATGCGCATAACAAAAATTACACGAAAAAGTTGCATTGACTTTCACCGTGTAAAGCGGCTTTTAGGGACGTCCATTCTGTTAAGTGTAACGCCACAAATGTCTGAAACACCTTGTACATATGAATTTTTATGTTATTATTTTTGTGTTGGTAGTATTAAGTTAGATAAGTAAATGATGGTAGTTGAGCAAAAATATATCGAGCAGTTTTATGTTATGTTACTTCTTCAAATATAAACATAAGTTGTATTGCACAATTATTTATTACTAAAACCCTACACATTCTTTGTTCTAAACAGGTTCAGACGTCATAAAATAATCGTTTAATGGATGTCATTTTAAGGACGTGTGTAGGATATTGTTTACGGTTGTATAGACTACGTGTCGGTAGTGAAAGCGTTCGTACGCTCTTCCCACGCTGGTTAAACGGATGAAATTTAAAACAAAATAGTACAGGCAAGTAAACTAGTGAATTAATGTTAAAACTGAATTTGTAGGATAAAAGAAATAAACGTGGAAAAATTTAGTTGACCTATAATTAATTATAAGACCTGTGAAAGGAAGTTTCGTTGCCTAGATATATAAGAGATAATTAATTAATGAATAATAAAAATTATAGAAACAGAGTATCTAGTACTAGGCTGAAGTTACATTGTTACCTTGTTTTCATTCGAATGTGTGTAATTTTTATTAATTTTTTTACTTTTAGTGGTTGTTTTAATTAAGTTAGTTATAGAATCCTTGAAAGAGTATTTTAACTCAATTTATGTCGAAAATTACAAATAACAGGGATTCTAAAAAACTTAACACTGACACGATTTCTCTACTGCCATAGTTCACTACACAATTAATAATCAATTAAACGTAATAACTATATTAAAATCTTATAACGCAATGATAAAATCCATCTAATTATACAAGGTGTATTAAAACATGCGCCTAATAATTACACCACGCTATTATACGTTGAAAACCAAGCAAAAAACTCTGAAACCGTTTTAGTGTTAACTATTCGGTTAAGGAGGTATTAATGCTTAAACTTTGAAAATTTTTTAGAATATGGTTGAGAATTGCATTGAAATTGTATCAACAACACATAGTTCAACAATTAAAACAAGTAATCAAACATAAACAGATGGTTATTACGGCAACAAGTACTCAATCCGGATTTCATTGAAAACATTTTATGGACGGATGAAGCCACTTTTACCCGTACCGGAATGTTTAATATGCACCACTGGGCTGATGAAAACCCTCCTGTCTTCCATCAAACTAATCACCAGTTTAGATTCAGCGTCAATGTATGGGCTGGAATTATCGAAAATAGATTAATAGGCCACACATTATACCTTGTAGATTAAACGCCGAAAATTTTGTCTATTTTTTAAACAACGATTTACCGGGATTTTTGGAGGAAGTACCGTTACTTGTCAGGAGAGACATGTGGGCTCAATTAGATGGAGCTCCAGCCCCCTTGGGGCTTCAAACTAGGGATTGGTTAAACCAAAACTTTCCAGAGAGCTGGATCGGGCGCAAAGCTCCGATATCATGACCTGCAAGAAATCCCGACCTAAATGTCTTAGATTTTTTCTTTAAGGCATTTTAAAAGCTCTTGTTTATGAAGTAGAAATTGAAACCGAAGAACAACTTTTGAACGCACAAATAAGGCAAATAGAGAAATAAAAATCGTAACATGCTGCAAAATCTAATAACAAACATTATTACTCGGTGCACTAAATGTTTAGAAGTTGCAGGTGCTCATTTCGAACAACTATTAATTGTAGCCGAAAAGAGAGTATAATTTAAATAAAACTTATTCAATCTCGACAAGTTATTGCAGAATCACAAACATATACAATCAAGGGTAACTACTTGTATGCAGACGATACAACATTGATAAAAACACCATTGATCCAAAAAGTTTCCAAGAAATTCAGGAAAATTCATTAACAACAGCAAGTAAATGGTTCAGCTCAAACGGCTTAAAAATAAACGTCGATAAAACGAGCAATTGCATTTTTACTCTTAAGAATATTGAACTGATTGGCGACATACAGTTTCTAGGCATACATCTTGATACTAAACTAACATGACATTCTCAAATTGAACATCTTGCAAGTAAACTGCCACGAAATAGTTTTGATGTAAACATCACACTAGCATTAATAAATATTATTATTAATTATTACTGCATGTATCTTAGCTTTAAATTGTACAGCGTTGCCTAATTAAAAAACCTTTAAGTTAATTTAAGTGCTTAAGTCTTCATCCAAGACCAAATTGGTGTTAGAGTTTTTTGCTTGGTTTTCAACGTATAATAGAGTGGTGAAATTATTAGGCGCATGTTTTAATACACCCGTATGTAAGTTTGCCTTACAGTAGCCATTTGTAAAAGTCTACACTCTGCGCCAAAAGTAACCTGCATCATTATACTTCGTTTCGACGAACAACTTAGTGAAATTTACATTAAAATTTCTATTTTAAAACTGAATCACATTGTTTTATTATTGTTTAATCATTTTTATACGTATTTAACGATTAATGGCTAACTACAAAGTTCCGTACGGAACATAACGAAAAAAAAACAAATTTCTTTTTTGAAAAATTAAGGACTTTGTTACGTTCCAAAATCGACTTAGGTTTAATTTGCCGTTGGAATAATTCGTTTGTGTAACAATAGAAATTTTGTATGCGAATGGGCAAAAATTCCTGAGTACGACTCTGGTTAGTTATCTGCGACACATTTGATTCGTCTGGTGTCGCCCCCTATGTTTGAACGCTTTTCTGTCATTTCCGTTGTTCGTGTTTGAAGGAAATCATCCTCCATCTCAAAAGCTGTAGTGAATCCACGTTTTCGGTTCGTATTCGAATTAATTAAGGTCATCCATTAAGTAAAAATGTTTTAGGTATCGTGAATTATACACAAACATTGTGGATGCTTGGCGATTACAAATATTTTCGTTGGTAGTAAATTCTCTACATGTTAGTTTTATAATGCAAATGACACATGGTTTTCCTAATTACGGATTATCATTTTACAGCATTTTTAAAATTTTGTCCTTTTACCTTTTCGTCTTCGACTTTGGTTCCTGGTTAGTTCCTGTGGGTACAACTTTGTTTGGTTGGTTTGGAGTCGATAATTCTAAAATCTGACGGGCGAATAAGCAATTTATGGTGAACATCTAAGGGATGCAGTGAAATTGTAACGTCGTGACAAGTTTATGGATCATAAGCGAAATTAAAGTAAACACCTATTGAACGTGTGCAGTTACACCATCTCGTACCTCCTGTTACGGGGCCTGTCTCTAAAATCAATTGGTCACCTTCGCCTATTTAAATATAGAAGCTCGGGATTCGGGTTCTGCAAGTATTCGGCAGACAACAATTCAGACTCCAACCACTCAGCTATACTCTCGTCTGCTTCACAGACCTTATAACTTTGTGTTAGATTTAAATATGATCTTTGATTTAGTTGTGATGCATGTAGGTGTTGGATTCTTATTTTAACACCCAAACCAAGTGTTACAATTTTCGTGCTTTAGTAATACTATATAATCGTTGGTGGGTTTTATTTGTGAAATCAAAGCGCTTATTAATCGGGTTAACATCGGAGGTGGCACCATTGACCTACTCCCCTACATCCTTAAAAGGTCTGAGCTAGCAAATATTATAAATAACAATCGTTGCCTGTAAAATAAGAACCCAACATATACGTTTTAGTGTAAGAAAATTGAATATTCTTATTGTGTGTAAACTTAGTAAATTAGGAACGTTTCGGAAATTAGACAATAATCGATCGTGATAGATCTAACTACTATCTTCGTTAATTTTAATTCGACAGTAGCCTTTAAGTGATCGGCTGCTACCTAATTAGTCAAAGCAGTGCTTTATATGCAGATGTATGAATTTTGACCTGCATATTATTTATATATGTTTTCACCAATTAAAAATATAATCACCTCCAATTTAACATCTTGTTTGTTTCTGTTACTACGAAAGCTCGTAGCAAATATGGCGCCCAACGTGGGGCTAGAAAAATATATAAATAAATAGGTCATAAGTTAGTAGTGTGATCTATCGATAGCTATTGTATGTATAGGTAGTTAACGTAAATATTTTGTGTGGGCAAACCCTAATTTCTGTAATAGTGAGCAATTTTATTTTGAATTTTGGAATAGTTATTTGTATTTGTGGGTAACGACATTACTTACGATAAGTTATTGGAAGTTGGAAGTAAATCGGTTAAGTTTAGTAGAATCACAGTATGCAAGGAGGGTATGGGTAATATACGTCCAAAATCGACTTAGGTTTAATTTGCCGTTGGAATAATTCGTTTGTGTAATAATAGAAATTTTGTATGCGAATGGGCAAAAATTCCTGAGTACGCGTCCGGTTAGTTATCTGTGACACATTTGGATTCGTCTGGTGTCGCCCCAGTTTGAACGCTTTTCTGTTATTTCCGTTGTTCGTGCTTGAAGGAAATCATCCTCCATCTCAAAAAGCTGAAAATGATAATTCCTAATTAGGAAAACCATGTGTCATTTGCATTATAAAACTAACCTGTAGAGAATTCACTACCAACGAAAATATTTGTAATCGCCATGCATCCACAATGTTTGTGTATAATTCACGAGACCTAAAAACATTTTTACTTAATGGATGACCTTAATTAATTCGAATACGAACCGAAAATGTGGATTCACTACAGCTTTTGAGATGGAGGATGATTTCCTTCAAACACGAACAACGGAAATGACAGAAAAGCGTTCAAACATAGGGGGCGACACCAGACGAATCAAATGTGTCACAGATAACTAACCAGAGGCGTACTCAGGAATTTTTGCCCATTCGCATACAAAATTTCTATTATTAGACAAACGAATTATTGCAACGGCAAATTAAACCTAAGTCGATTTTGGAACGTAACATAATTTCCCTACCAACACTAAGACCTGTATAGGGATTACCAAAGAAAACTGAAAACCACAACATTAAGAAACCCAGCCCTACGACATGAAAACCCAACCCGAAGAAGAATCAACAGTAGATTTGGCTTAACGAATGAAAACCCCAACACTAATGAGTGGTTACCAACAGTCGCAAAAGCGTATGGATTCATCCCAAAGAAAACAATCCGCTAAAGGACCAAACCAATAGACGAATCCAACTAAATGAAAAGGTATTCGTGAGCAAGTCGACAAAGTCGTAGTACTATCAAAATATAGACTCTCACGCAAAAACCCAGCACCATCAAAGAGTAGAGTTTATACCACCAAACCGAAAAGGAGAAGGGTAGAAAAGGTAGGAAATTTTGGTAAGCACCAAGGACACCAATTGCCCTGAAAACCGCTAAAACCCCAACCCCAAACACAAAACAACCTCCCTGACAAACCCCAAAAGAAACCCCTAAAGGATGGGTAAAAGTGGAAAATAGGAAATTAAGGATGTAGGATAAAACCCAAAACAAGTGGCTAGGACAACGCTGGGAAGATTATCGCGGTCAGAAGTTTCATAGTCGGCGTGAGTGTCGAGTGAGTGGCACACTACTTCCATGACCCTCGCTACTAGATAGAAAAGCGCGCCGGTGGGTCTCCCAGCAAAATTCCACATACACGCCACCCACGACGTCCACTACTAATGTTTTCCAGAATAAACTCCCCCCACCCAGGAAAGGATTTAGTCTTGGGCCGGACTTCCAACCACAAGACTAACGGACTCCCCTGCAGTTATAGAGTGCGTCTCTGAAAACCCTAAGGAACCCCCCATCTCCATAGGTGTATATTAAAAAGAAAGAAAGGAAGTATCCCCAAAATTTTGCCCAGGAAATTGCCAAAAAAATAAAGGACTAGGACAGCTAGCCTGGCTTTTGCTTTGCCTACGGTTCCGGATCTATAGAGGAGAGTTTAAGGATAATCGGTTCACCTTTAACCCGGGCTTGAACCCAAAAAATTCCCTACGGCCTCCCAAGAGGTTTGTCCTAGGCTAGGCCAAGCCTTGCCGGAAATAAAAGCTCCGACATCCCTCCACAACCATACCCTGCAGCCCTCAAACCAAGCAAACCCTACAAGAATAAAGAAGGGAAAGCAAGAAGAGAAAGACAGGGAAAGAAGAGAGCAGTCGCAATCGAGTAAGATTCTCTCATCTTCACTCTTCTCCCAGTAGAAAAAGTGAAAGACAAAGGAAAATAACATGGCTTGATGAACAGCCGGTCACCACAAAATGACCTAGAAGTCCCCTGCCAACATGCCCAACCAACCACCCTAAAATACGTTATACTCGAGAAATATCACTAATGAAATAAACATAACAGTACGGTGTTCTGACACTAAGTTTATACTAAATCGTAAAGTCGCAAACCAAAGCGGATTGATATCTTCTACAACAAACCAAACTAACATACTCACTAAATGAGATACACGTGTTTACCCCACTTAACCCTAACCAAAATAAATGTACACTCATGAAATTTAAAACTTGGACACCACAATTTCTGTAAACAAAGTTTGCACATTGTGAAGCGGGCTTAAGGGTATCATTTACAATTCTAACAGCAGGTAGTCTCAGCAGAGGTTATCGCAACTGGATACAAGCAAATAACTTGGAGCTGTTACCCTGGCCAGTAAAAAGCCCAGATTTTAACATTATCGAAAATGTTTGGGCTCGAATACTTGCTGTTATCCGAAGACAACAAGGGCCAAATTTTATACCAGTAAACCGTAATGCACTAATTGCAGCCATTGATACCGCATGGGAAACGATTAATATTAATTATATTGATACCTTGATAGCGTCAATGAGCAGACGCCTCCAAGAATGTATCAATAATAATGGAGGTCACACCCATTATTGATTTCTTATATTTATTTATATAGTAATACCTTTATTTAAAAAAAACGTTTTCATTTAATTTTAAACTATAACTTGGTATCTTAATTATAATTATGTAATAAATTCTTGTCAAAAAACTAAATATATACGTTGACAATAAGAATTGCCTTAGTTTTTATTTTCACTTTTATATTAACTACAGAAAAAATGAAACGTCATAAAATATACATTTTGTAAGGACTAAATATTATGAATAGAGAGTTTAATGATTTTTTTAATAACTTACAATAATTAGTAGGTTAGATTTATTTAAAAATAAGTAATAATCAGTCAACCCAAATAACCATGTTTAGTTTTTTGATTTAATTTAAAAGTTATTGCTTGTAGACGTTTTTTAAATCAAAATTATTTCTAATTTTATTTTGTAAACATTTCCTAAACAAAATTTTGATATAATCGAGCTATGGTGTTTAATTAGCGATACCTTCAAATATATTCTTTAAAGAAAAAATTAAGTAAGCAACGTAAATTACCTATTTTCTAAAACGTGCTTAGTGTAATGATTCATTCTACAGTCCTTCTATAAGATAACCCCTGCTGAGACTACCTGCTGTTAGAATTGTAAATGATACCCTTAAGCCCGCTTCACAATGTGCAAACTTTTGTTTACAGAAATTGTGGTGTCCAAGTTTTAAATTTCATGAGTGTACAGCGACTCTATCGTCACCACGATTTCAATAGATATTTAGGATGGTAATTAGTATCGGAATAAGGTAACGTATAATGTACAATAGAAATGTAAGCATATAGGCAGACATGGTTATTAATTGAACTTATCTGTATTACGACGAAAGGAGGCAGTTACTGCGGCAGCTGATCCGTGAGAAGGCAGACAAGAAGAAGTTAGAAGTTGAAGTCGGCTGTGGATACTGCATATAACGTCTAGCTCTTACGACAAGTTCATTATCGAGACGAAGGGCGTGCTGCTCGGCTATCTCCCTACACTTGGTGGTTATAAGGTGATGTTAACGACAGGCGTCCACCGTGAGTTATATCTTTAATTTGTAGCAAACATCCAACTCCCAGAACAGGGCCCGTATAAAATCCTATGATAGAAACAAAAGAAAATGTGCAAGTCACACAGAAAAGAAGCGAAATATCCACCAAAAAATTAGCATAAAAAGAAACTTACGGCGTGCTCAATAGTAGCAAATTTTTCCCCTATACTTGTGGAAAAGTAATTTTTAATTGATCTAAGATTGATGTTAAATGATCATTAAGCCACGCCGATCGAGAACGGTTATAGAAAGCAGAAATGTCGAACTTTGGAAAAACCCAGAATGCACTTCGTTATCGCATCAACTAATTCTTTTGGTCGCATTCCACCACGACGCACTAAAAATACCGTCTCCACCCGGAATGAGGAATTTCGTCACCCAACAAAATAATACTGTAACAAAGTATTTAAATGATGAACGGAAAGTATTGAAGTTGCGTTAGCATCTAATATAAATATATCGATACCACGTACTGCCGTCTTATACGACGGAAAAACACAAGCACCCAATAAAATGTAGTTCGATGAACATTGATAATTTCTAAAGCGACCTTGTACAAATGCAGCCATTTCAACAGTGAAAGGAAAAACTCAATCGAAAATTTCGTACGGAATCTTATCGTTATCGTTATCTCAACGTTATATACCAACTACACGAATATTTACTACATACAGGTTGATGTGCAATTACAACGTTACGTCTATTATATTCAAGTTTGCATACGGGCAAAACTTCATGAAAACCGTTTGTTGAATACTACTTGAATAGTAGTGATTTACAACTTAATGACTTATGTTAAATTGCAGGGCCTATGAACTATAGTCAAACGTTAACAAACTAATAATAATAATAATAATAAGTTTATTTGATTCAGTAAAAATATACATGTTAACCAATACGTAGCATCAAGTGTTCTTTTAGAGATCGAGAATATTCACTACTAAAGTCACACATAATGGATTTAACCAGTTTTTCGTTAGAATATTTATGAAAATTGGACATGGTGTAACTTTTGTAGCCGTTCATCTCAATGTTTCCGCGAGTGCGCTTTTAACCTATTTGAAAAGTTATTTTTCTTTAGAGTGGATGCTTTTATGCCTCTGCAAATAAGACTTAGTGGTAGTATTGAAGTCGCATTTATCACAAGTAAACGGTCGTTCACCTGTATGTTTCATTAAGTGGTTTTCAAAATCCCTTGAAGAATTGGAACGATAATCGCACAGATTACAATTAAAGCGTTATTCTTTAGGGTGGATGATTTCATGGTTCCGCAAACTAGACATGACATTAGTTTTGAATTCGCATTTATCGCAAGTAAACGGTCGATCACCAGTATGTTTCATCAAGTGCCTTTTTAAATTATTTGAAAAGTTGCAATGATATTCGCACAGATTACAATTAAATCGTTTTTCTTTAGAGTGGATGCTTTTATGCCTCTGCAAATAAGACTTAGTGGTAGTATTGAAGTCGCATTTATCACAAGTAAACGGTCGTTCACCGGTGTGTTTCATTAAGTGCGTCTTCAAATATTTTGAGAAGTTGCAACGATAATCGCACATATTGCAATTAAATCGTTTTTCTTTAGAGTGCATAATTTTATGGTTCTGCAAATTAGACTTGGTTGTAGTTTTGAAGTCGCATTTATCACAAGTAAACGGTCGTTCACCAGTATGTTTCATTAAGTGACTTTCAAAATCCTTTGAAAAGTTGGAACGATAATCGCACAGATTACAATTAAATCGTTTTTCCTTAGAGTGAATAAATTTGTGTGTCTGCAAACTAGACTTGCTTATAGTTTTAAAGTCGCATTTATCACAAGTAAACGGTCGTTCACCAGTATGTTTCATGAAGTGGATTTTTAAATCCGTTGATGAGATGCAACGATAATCGCACACATTACAATTAAATCGTTTTTCCTTAGAGTGAATAAATTTGTGTCTCTGCAAACTAGACTTGCTTATAGTTTTAAAGTCGCATTTATCACAAGTAAACGGTCGTTCACCAGTATGTTTCATTAAGTGACTTTCAAAATCCTTTGAAAAGTTGCAACGATAATCGCACAGATTACAATTAAATCGTTTTTCCTTAGAGTGAATAAATTTGTGTCTCTGCAAACTAGACTTGTTTATAGTTTTAAAGTCGCATTTATCACAAGTAAACGGTCGTTCACCAGTATGTTTCATTAAGTGATTTTTAAATCCTTTGATGAGTTGCAACGATAATCGCACAGATTACAATTAAATCGTTTTTCTTTAGAGTGCATAATTTTATGGTTCTGCAAAGTAGAGTTGGTAGTAGCTTTGTAGTCACATTGATCACAACTAAAAAGTTGTTCATCTGAATGTTTCTTCAAGTGATATTTTAAACCATTTTTAGAATGTGCACCAAAACTGCACACCTTACACAAAATTGATTAATTTTTTTATGAGTCTTCAAATGAAATTTAAAAGTAATTTTGCTGACAGTCTTATAACTACAATCGCGACATTCGAATGAAGATGTACTGGTTTGCGGTAACTCTTCATTTATATCAAATTGTTCACCAATATGTGAAGTCATATGTTCATCTAATGAATCACCTTCTATGGAAGTGTAATTACAAACGTTACATTGTAAAGATCCAATTATGATGTGTATTTGTTTATGATTTTTAAAGATGAATTATCAGGAGTTGTGTAATTACACTGATTACATTTCAAACGGTGGGTGAATACATGATCGGATAATTTTCTTTTGCCATTAGTGCCATAATTACATTGATAACAATAAAAAATGTTTACCAGAGTATATTCTTCGACAATCGAAGGGATGTCAGTGTTAAATAACAAGCAATCATCACTGATAATTTCTTCATGCTTAATTCCATCGTCAAGGAGCTCCTGTTTGATTTCTTCTTTAACGAGAGGTGAATGTAGTTGGTGGACTGCATCGATCTCTACTTTACATTCGTAACATGCGACTGGGTTGTCAGTGATGCTCAGATCCTTCAATAAAATTAAGGAGTGTAATTGAACAGACATAGTAATGTGACACTTACTTGTTCGGTAGTTACCTCCGACATCTTCGAACTCGATATGGTATCATTGTTTATTTCAAATTCTGGTTCTGCTTAATTTTTGTTAAACAAAATTTGCACGTAATTTCGGACATTGTTAAAAAAATAGAAGAAAATAAGAATCACGTTCAAACGTTTGTAACTAAATGCCACCATTTGTCAAAATTCCAGAGGCGTAACATCGACTCACAAATTCAACAATCAATTTTTAACAAACTTTTACATTAGTACTTTTTAAAATGGTAACGTAGTGAGTTTCTAGAAAAACACCACTTTTGTTTTGTATTGAAGCCGCTTTTTTTTAAGTTTTTCCAAATTTACTTTTATAGTCAACAAACACCGCATGTCTTAGGGACGTCCATTCTTTGTTCTAAACAGGTTCAGACGTCATAAAATAATCGTTTAATGGCAGTGGCGGCTCGTGGTCAATCATACGGGAGGTCAAAAATTAATTTAAAAAATAGGCATATTTAAAAATATATAAATAATCTCAAATGCACCACAAAATTTTATACAATCTACAATTTTGTTCAAAATATAGCAATTTTTCGAAACATTTTCATTAAAATCTCTAAGGGATTTTCTATAAGCATTGTCTAGCTGTGTACGAATATCAACATTTCCTACGGTTGCAAAATTTACTAAGCATTTCATGTGTTCTGCAAACGAAGCATGTTTTTTTATTTTCTTTTAAATGTTTTAAATCACTTACACCGGATTTGCATCATAGCGAGTCTGACGAGTCTTTAGAAAATAATAAACAAACAAAACAGTAAAATACGTTGATACTTCACAACCACATTACCAGTCAGCTAAATCGTACATTACCTTGCGAAAGTTTCGATGAACATCTTTATTTTTGTCTTTGCTAGTTTGTCGTAAACTTAGTTCTGGCAAAGGACGATCATTTGCCTTGAACTCAACTAATTTTGTAAAATTAAGTTCGGTAGCACTTTTTAGTTGTTTAATTTTCTGCACTACCGACATTTTCTATAATAGCGCATGCATACGCGAACCAAAATAGCATTTTTACAAAACAACACAACAACAGCAAAAATATCAATATAAATTCTTAAATTGATTTAAAACACGCAAAATCGAATCGAAAATCGAGCGTAGATGTACACCCTATTTGAAGCCAACGTAAACTGCGGCACCCGGCTTATCACCCAAAATTGATTATTGCTTCGGACGTTCGCGTTTATTCGGGCGCTGCACGTTTTTCGAATTTTACCGGGTAGATTTAATTCATTGAGGACAATTCGCATGGCCAGTCCAAGGTTGAAGAGGATAAATTACGAACGACGGCTGATAAATTTTATATTATTATACTTGCGACTTTGCGAGTAAATTAACTATTTTAATAAAACACGTAATAATTAATATTTTTTTATATATTGTCAAAATTTTTGGGAGGTCATTGACCAAATGACCCTATGGACAAGCCGCCACTGATTGTCATTTTAAGGACGTCTGTAGGATATTGTTTCCGGTTGTATGGATTACGTGTCGGTAGTGAAAGCGTTCGTACGCTCTTCCCACGCTGGTTAAACGAATGAAATTTAAAACATGATAATACAGGAATAAAATACATAATAGACTAGTGAATTAATGTTAAAAACTAAATTTGTAGGATAAAAGAAATAAACGTGGAAAAAATTTAGTTGACCTAATTAATTATAAGACCTGTGAGAGGAAGTTTGGTTGCCTAGAAATATAGGAGAAAATTAATTAATGAATAATAAAAATTATAGAAACAGAGTTTCTAGTACTACGCTGAAGTTACAGTGGATAAAGCATTTTAACGCTTTTGCTAAAATGGCGTCTGTAGGGCAAACAAACCCTTGTTTTCATTCGAATGTGTAATTTTTATTAATTTTTTTACTTTTAGTGGTTGTTTTAATTAAGTTAGTTATAGAATCCTTGAAAGAGTATTTTAACTCAAATTATGTTGAAAATGACAAATAACAGGGATTCTAAAAACTTAACACTGACACGATTTCCTCTACTGCCACAGTTTACTACACAACCGAATGCTGGCATTATGGTATATTAATAATCAATTAAACGTATAAACTATATTAAAATCTTATAACGCAATGATTAAATCCATCTAATTATACAGGGTGTATTAAAACATGCGCCTTATAATTACACCACGCTATTATACGTTGAAAACCAAGCAAAAACTCTGAAACCGTTTTAGTGTTAACTATTCGGTTAAGGAGGTATTAATGCTTAAACTTTGAAAATTTTTTAGAATATGGTTGAGAATTGCATTGAAATTGTATCAACAATTGTAATCATACATAAATTATAACATTTCCACTTCCAGCGAGTCCATGGGTTGCTTCCGGAAGATTATCCGCGATGGATCGAGTTTTGCAGATGGTTATTACGGCAACAAGTAGTTAATCCGGCTTTCATTGAAAACATTTTATGGACGGATGAAGCCATTTTTACCAGTACCGGAATGTTTAATATACACAATATGCACCACTGGGCTGATGAAAACCCTCCTGTCTTCCATCAAACTAATCACCAGTTTAGATTCAGCGTCAATGTATGGGCTGGAATTATCGAAAATAGATTAATAGGCCACACATTATACCTTGTAGATTAAACGCCGAAAATTTTGTCTATTTTTTAAACAACGATTTACCGGGATTTTTGGAGGAAGTACCGTTACTTGTCAGGAGAGACATGTAGGCTCAATTAGATGGAGCTCCAGCCCCCTGGGGGCTTCAAACTAGGGATTGGTTAAACCAAAACTTTCCAGAGAGCTGGATCGGGCGCAAAGCTCCGATATCATGACCTGCAAGAAATCCCGACCTAAATGTCTTAGATTTTTTCTTTTAAGGCATTTTAAAAGCTCTTGTTTATGAAGTAGAAATTGAAACCGAAGAACAACTTTTGAACGCACAAATAAGGCAAATAGAGAAATAAAAAATCGTAACATGCTGCAAAATCTAATAACAAACATTATTACTCGGTGCACTAAATGTTTAGAAGTTGCAGGTGCTCATTTCGAACAACTATTAATTGTAGCCGAAAAGAGAGTATAATTTAAATAAAACTTATTCAATCTCGACAAGTTATTGCAGAATCACAAACATATACAATCAAGGGTAACTACTTGTATGCAGACGATACAACATTGATAAAAAACACCATTGATCCAAAAAGTTTCCAAGAAATTCAGGAAAATTCATTAACAACAGCAAGTAAATGGTTCAGCTCAAACGGCTTAAAATAAACGTCGATAAAACGAGCAATTGCATTTTTACTCTTAAGAATATTGAACTGATTGGCGACATACAGTTTCTAGGCATACATCTTGATACTAAACTAACATGACATTCTCAAATTGAACATCTTGCAAGTAAACTGCCACGAAATAGTTTTGATGTAAACATCACACTAGCATTAATAAATATTATTATTAATTATTACTGCATGTATCTTAGCTTTAAATTGTACAGCGTTGCCTAATTAAAAACCTTTAAGTTAATTTAAGTGCTTAAGTCTTCATCCAAGACCAAATTGGTGTTAGAGTTTTTGCTTGTTTTCAACGTATAATAGAGTGGTGAAATTATTAGGCGCATGTTTTAATACACCCGTATGTAAGTTTGCCTTACAGTAGCCATTTGTAAAAGTCTACACTCTGCGCCAAAAGTAACCTGCATCATTATACTTCGTTTCGACGAACAACTTAGTGAAATTTACATTAAAATTTCTATTTTAAAACTGAATCACATTGTTTTATTATTGTTTAATCATTTGTATACGTATTTAACGATTAAAGGCTAACTACAAAGTTCCGTACGGACCATAACGAAAACAAACAAATTTCTTTTTTTTGAAAAATTAAGGACTTTGTTACGTTCCAAAATCGACTTAGGTTTAATTTGCCGTTGGAATAATTCGTTTGTGTAACAATAGAAATTTTGTATGCGAATGGGCAAAAATTCCTGAGTACGACTCTGGTTAGTTATTTGTGACACATTTGATTCGTCTGGTGTCGCCCCTATGTTTGAACGCTTTTCCGTCATTTCCGTTGTTCGTGTTTGAAGGAAATCATCCTCCATCTCAAAGCTGTAGTGAATCCACGTTTTCGGTTCGTATTCGAATTAATTAAGGTCATCCATTAAGTAAAAATGTTTTAGGTGTCGTGAATTATACACATACATTGTGGATGCTTGGCGATTACAAATATTTTCGTTGGTAGTGAATTCTCTACAGGTTAGTTTTATAATGCAAATGACACATGGTTTTCCTAATTAGGGATTATTATCTTACAACATTTTTTTTTATTTTGTCCTTTTACCTTTTCGTCTTCGACTTTTGGTTCCTGGTTAGTTCCTGTGGGTAAAACTTTGTTTGGTTGGTTTGGAGTCGATAATTCTAAAATCTGAGGGGCGAATAAGCAATTTATGGCGAACATCTAAGGGATGCAGTGAAATTGTAACGTCGTGACAAGTTTATGGATCATAAGCAAAATTAAAGTAAACACCTATTGAACGTGTGCAGTTACACCATCTCGTACCTCCTGTTACGGGGCCTGTCTCGAAAATCAATTGGTCACCTTCGCCTATTTAAAGCTCGGGATTCGGGTTCTGCAAGTATTCGGCAGACAACTGTTGTAGCGACAGAGCAGCTGTGCCGACCCTGCACACATTTTAGATATTTAAAGTTAGCGCGCACGTTGGTAACGGTAGATACTTAAAGGGGTTGGTACTACGGGAATAGAAGGACATAACTTTGTTTTTTATTATTGTAAATAAAGAGTTATATTCGTGTGTTGTAATCGAGCGTTTCATTTGTACCTAGTGATTAATATCATCACATCGAATACATGAACTTACGCCCCGTAGCGGGGACGTAACAGTGGCGACGAGGATGGGATTTAGGTGTTATTGTAGGTGAGTATTTCAGTCACATAGACCTGTCAGATGCGTTCTTACAGGTCGAAGTGGATGAAGAATCAAGAAAATTCCTTACGATCAACACTCATCTAGGGTTATTCAAAGTAAACAGGCTCTCACAAGGGGTCAAACCAGCTCCAAACGCTTTCCAACAAATTATGGATAGTATGCTTTCGGGTGTAAATGGGGCAGCGGCTTACATAGATGACATCATTGTTTCAGGTGAGACAATCGATGTACATAATTATAATCTGGACCAAGTTTTAAAGAGGATTCAGCAATCCGGGTTTCATTTAAAAATAGCCAAGTGTAAATTTTTTATGAATACAATTACATATTTGGGCTATATTGTTAGCGAACAAGGAATACAACCAGATCCAGAAAGATTGAAAGCAATTCGTGAAATGCCAGAACCAAACGACAAAACAACTCTGAGATCGTTCCTTGGTGCCATAAATTATTACGGGAAATTTGTCGACAATATGAGAAAACTTCGTGGACCACTAGATGAATTGCTAAAGAAGGATGTCGATTGGAAGTGGTCAGACAAATGTCAGAAGTCGTTTGCAGACCTTAAAGAGGTGCTATCATCCAACTTACTCCTCACGCATTACAACCCGGAGTTAGAAATAGTCGTAGCAGCCGACGCATCCAACTATGGTCTAGGAGCATGCATTATGCACTCATATCCAGATGGTTCAAGAAAAGCAATATGTCATGCTTCTCGTTCATTAACACCAGCAGAAAGGGGTTACAGCCAAATCGAAAAAGAAGCCTTAGCCTTGGTGTTTGCTGTTACTAAATTCCATCGAATGATTTTTGGGAGAAAGTTCATACTGGAAACTGATCACAAGCCATTATTGGCAATATTTGGCTCGAAAATGGAATACCAGTTTATACTGCCAACCGTATACAAAGATGGGCTTTAGTATTGTTAACGTACAACTTCACCATCAAATATATTGCAACCGGCGATTTTGGTCATGCGGATGTATTATCGAGATTAATCAGCGCCCATTCTCGACCAGACAATGAGTACGTTATTGCTTCAGTACAGGAATTTGAAAGGGACGTTCGACAAGTAGCAGTGGATTCGCTTCAAGGCCTACCAATGACAATTAAAATGATCAACAGCGAATCAAAGAAGGACGTATTGTTGAAATCAATAAAGGAACAAATAAATTTAAATTGGTCGCAATCCCACAAAATAGAAGATGTTGAATTGAAACAATTTCACTTACGAAAAGACTTATTATCTATTATAGATGACAGTATTTTGTATGGTAGCAGAGTAGTGATTCCTTCTACCTTCAGGAAAAGAATTTTAAATCAACTTCATAAGGGACACCCAGGTATGGAACGTATGAAGGCCATTATTAGGAATTATGTTTATTGGCCAAATGTAGACAAAGACGTTGAAGATTTTGTTCGGGGATGTAATAAATGTTCCTCGGTAGCAAAAACCCCATCAAACATACATTAAGCTCATGGCCAATGACAAAGGAGCCTTGGGAAAGATTACACATAGACTTTGCAGGACCATTCCAAGGAGTTTATTTTTTGGTCATAGTAGATTCACACTCAAAGTGGCCTGAAATATTTAAAATGACCCAAATTACGACCACAGCCACCATATCAAGGCTAAATGAAACCTTTTCTCGATTCGGAATACCACAGACAATAGTGTCGGATAATGGAACTCAATTTACAAGTTATCAATTCCAAAAATTTTGTTTGAGAAATGGAATTCAACATGTAACTAGTGCGCCATATCATCCACAGTCAAATGGACAAGCGGAAAGATTTGTTGACACCTTAAAAGATCCTTAAAGAAGTTACAAGGGAGGGAGATCTAACAGAAATACTCCAAACGTTCCTGCTCGTTTACCGTACTACTCCAAATAAGAACACGCCAAATGGAACCTCACCTTCGGAATCATTAATCGGAAGAAAAATTAGAACACCTTTTGATTTAATATTACCAAGAGAAAAAAACGAGGGAACAACAAGAAATACGAAAATGGAAAATCAGTTCAACCTGAAACATGGGGCAACAAAAAATCTTTCGAGGCAAAGGATCTGGTATATGCGAAGAGGTATAAGACAAATTCTTCTTATTGGGAAAAAGGTACTGTAATTGAAAAAGTTGGAAAAGTATTGTACAACATCTTGCTGGAAGATGGTCTCATACGGTCACACATTAATCAACTCCGACCGCGCTGCAAGGACAATGGAACCGGAATAATTTCACCACTTCACGAAATACTAGACGGTTTCAGAATTCAACCTAATTTACCAACCCTAAATTGGAGAACAGAAACGCATCCGTCGGATCAAAACGAATCATCAAAGATAATGGAGGAAGCAGCCGAAACCAATCTCGAATCAGTAGCAGTGCCGGATCAGATCACCGAAGAACAGGACGAAGGAAATAATGGAGAGGCAACTGTTCTACCAGCTACTCAATTGGAAGCAAAAGTCCATAGACCAGTAAGAACTTCAAGACGACCGGCTAGGTACAGGGATTTCATCCCTACTTAAAAGGGGAGATGTTGTAGCGACAGAGCAGCTGTGCCGACCCTGCACACATTTTAGTAACGGTTGGTAACGGTAGATACTTAAAGGGGTTGGTACTACGGGAATAGAAGGACATAACCTTGTTTTTTATTATTGTAAATAAAGAGTTATATTCGTGTGTTGTAATCGAGCGTTTCATTTGTACCTAGTGATTAATATCATCACATCGAATACATGAACTTACGCCCCGTAGCGGGGACGTAACAACAATTCAGACTCCAACCACTCAGCTAAGTACTCTCGTCTGCTTCACAGACCTTATAACTTTGTGTTAGATTTAAATATGATCTTTGATTTAGTTGTGATGCATGTAGGTGATGGATTCTTATTTTAACACCCAAACCAAGTGTTACAATTTTCGTGCTTTAGTAATACTATATAATCGTCGGTGGGTTTTATTTGTGAAATCAAAGCGCGTGGCGCTTATTAATCGGGTTAACATCGGAGGTGGCACCATTGACCTACTCCCCTCTACATCCTTAAAAGGTCTGAGCTAGCAAATATTATAAATAACAATCGTTGCCTGTAAAATAAGAACCCAACATATACGTTTTAGTGTAAGAAAATTGAATATTCTTATTGTGTGTAAACTTAGTAAATTAGGAACGTTTCGGAAATTAGACAATAATCGATCGTGATAGATCTAACTACTATCTTCGTTAATTTTAATTCGACAGTAGCCTTTAAGTGATCGGCTGCTACCTAATTAGTCAAAGCAGTGCTTTATATGCAGATGTATGAATTTTGACCTGCTTATTATTTATATATGTTTTCACCAATTAAAAAATATAATCACCTCCAATTTAACATCTTGTTTGTTTCTGTTACTACGAAAGCTCGTAGCAAATATGGCGCCCAACGTGGGGCTAGAAAATATATAAATAAATAGGTCATAAGTTAGTAGTGTGATCTATCGATAGCTGTTGTATGTATAGGTAGTTAACGTAAATATTTTGTGTGGGCAAGCCCTAATTTCTGTAATAGTGAGCAATTTTATTTTGAATTTTGGAATAGTTATTTGTATTTGTGGGTAACGACATTACTTACGATAAGTTATTGGAAGTTGGAAGTAAATCGGTTAAGTTTAGTAGAATCACAGTATGCAAGGGGGGGTAATTATGTTACGTTCCAAAATCGACTTAGGTTTAATTTGCCGTTGGAATAATTCGTTTGTGTAATAATAGAAATTTTGTATGCGAATGGGCAAAAATTCCTGAGTACGCGTCTGGTTAGTTATCTGTGACACATTTGATTCGTCTGGTGTCGCCCCCTATGTTTGAACGCTTTTCTGTTATTTCCGTTGTTCGTGCTTGAAGGAAATCATCCTCCATCTCAAAAGCTGTAAAATGATAATTCCTAATTAGGAAAACCATGTGTCATTTGCATTATAAAACTAACCTGTAGAGAATTCCCTACCAACGAAAATATTTGTAATCGCCAAGCATCCACAATGTTTGTGTATAATTCACGAGACCTAAAAACATTTTTACTTAATGGATGACCTTAATTAATTCGAATACGAACCGAAAATGTGGATTTTTGCCCATTCGCATACAAAATTTCTATTATTACACAAACGAATTATTGCAACGGCAAATTAAACCTAAGTCGATTTTGGAACGTAACATAATTTCCCCCCCTACCAACACTAAGACATGTATAGGGATTACCAAAGAAAACTGAAAACCACAACATTAAGAAACCCAACCCTGACGGTGATGTTAACGACAGGCGTCCACCGTGAGTTATATCTTTAATTTGTAGCAAACATCCAACTCCCAGAACAGGGCCCGTAGGAAATCCTATTATAGAAACAAAAGAAAATGTGCAAGTCACACAGAAAAGAAGCGAAATATCCACCAAAAAATTAGCATAAAAAGAAACTTACGGCGCGCTCAATAGTAGCAAATTTTTCCCCTATACTTGTGGAAAAGTAATTTTTAATTGATCTAAGATTGATGTTAAATGATCATTAAGCCACGCCGATCGAGAACGGTTATAGAAAGCAGAAATGTCGAACTTTGGAAAAACCCAGAATGCACTTCGTTATCGCACCAACTAATTCTTTTGGTCGCATTCCACCACGACGCACTAAAATACCGTCTCCACCCGGAATGAGGAATTTCGTCACCCAACAAAATAATAATGTAATAAAGTATTTAAATGATGAACGGAAAGTATTGAAGTTGCGTTAGCATCTAATATAAATATATCGATACCACGTACTGCCGTCTTATACGACAGAAAAACACAAGCACTAATAAAATGTAGTTCGATGAACATTAATAATTTCTAAAGCGACCTTGTACAAATGCAGCCATTTCAACAGTGAAAGGAAAAACTCAATCGAAAATTTCGTACGGAATCTTATCGTTATCGTTATCTCAACGTTATATACCAACTACACGAATATTTACTACATACAGGTTGATGTGCAATTACAACGTTACATCTATTATATTCAAGTTTGCATACGGGCGAAATTTCATGAAAACCGTTTGTTGAATACTACTTGAATAGTAGTGATTTACAACTTAATGACTTATGTTAAATTGCAGGGCCTATGAACTATAGTCAAACGTTAACAAACTAATAATAATAATAATAATAAGTTTATTTGATTCAGTAAAAATATACATGTTAACCAATACGTAGCATCAAGTGTTCTTTTAGAGATCGAGAATATTCACTACTAAAGTCACACATAATGGATTTAACCAGTTTTTCGTTAGAATATTTATGAAAATTGGACATGGTGTAACTTTTGTAGCCGTTCATCTCAATGTTTCCGCGAGTGCGCTTTTAACCTATTTGAAAAGTTATTTTTCTTTAGAGTGGATGCTTTTATGCCTCTGCAAATAAGACTTAGTGGTGGTATTGAAGTCGCATTTATCACAAGTAAACGGTCGTTCACCAGTATGTTTCATTAAGTGGCTTTTTAAATCCGTTGATGAGATGCAACGATAATCGCACACATTACAATTAAATCGTTTTTCCTTAGAGTGAATAAATTTGTGTCTCTGCAAACTAGACTTGCTTATAGTTTTAAAGTCGCATTTATCACAAGTAAACGGTCGTTCACCATTATGTTTCATTAAGTGCCTTTTTAAATCCGTTGATGAGTTGCAACGATAATCGCACACATTACAATTCAATCGTTTTTTCTTAGAGTGAATAATATTGTGATTCTGCAAATTAGACTTGGTTGTAGTTTTGAAGTCGCATTTATCACAACTAAACGGTCGTTCACCAGTATGTTTCATTAAGTGACTTTCAAAATCCTTTGAAAAGTTGGAACGATAATCGCACAGATTACAATTAAATCGTTTTTCCTTAGAGTGAATAAATTTGTGTCTCTGCAAACTAGACTTGCTTATAGTTTTAAAGTCGCATTTATCACAAGTAAACGGTCGTTCACCAGTATGTTTCATTAAGTGATTTTTTAAATCCGTTGATGAGTTGGAACGATAATCGCACAGATTACAATTAAAACGTTTTTCTTTAGAGTGCATAATTTTATTGTTCTGCAAAGTAGATTTGGTAGTAGCTTTGTAGTCACATTGATCACAACTAAAAAGTTGTTCACCTGAATGTTTTTTCAAGTGATATTTTAAACCATTTTTAGAATGTGCACCAAAACCGCACACCTTACACAAAAATTGATTTATTTTTGTATGAGTCTTCAAATGAAATTTAAAAGTAATTTTGCTGACAGTCTTATAACTACAATCGCGACATTCGAATGAAGATGTACTAGTTTGTGGTAGCTCTTCATTTATATCAAATTGTTCACCAATATGTGAAGTCATATGTTCATCTAATGAATCACCTTCTATGCAAATGTAATTACAAACGTTACATTGTAGAGATCCAATTATGAAGTGTATTTGTTTATGATTTTTTAAAGATGAATTATCAGGAGTTGTGTAATTACACTGATTACATTTCAAACGGTGGGTGAATACATGATCGAATAATTTTCTTTTGCCATTAGTGCCATAATTACATTGATAACAATAAAAAATGTTTACCAGAGTACATTCTTCGACAATCGAAGGGATGTCAGTGTTAAATAACAAGCAATCATCACTGATAATTTCTTCATGCTTAATTCCATCGTCAAGGAGGTCCTGTTTGATTTCTTCTTTAACGAGAGGTGGATATAGTTGGTGGACTGCATCGATCCCTACTTTACATTCGTAACATGCGACTGGGTTGTCAGTGATGCTCAGATCCTTAAATAAAATTAAGGAGTGTAATTGAACAGACATAGTAATGTGACACTTACTTGTTCGGTAGTTACCTCCGACATCTTCGAACTCGATATGGTATCATTGTTTAGTTCAAATTCTGGTTCTTGCTTAATTTTTGATAAACAAAATTTGCACGTAATTTCGGACATTGTTAAAAAATAGAAGAAAATAAGAATCACGTTCAAACGTTTGTAACTAAATGCCACCATTTGTCAAAATTCCAGAGGCGTAACATCGACTCACAAATTCAACAATGAATTTTTAACAAACTTTTACATTAGTACTTTAAAATGGCAACGTAGTGAGTTTCTAGAAAAAAACACTTTTGTCTTGTATTGAAGCTGGTTTTTTTTAAGTTTTTCTAAATCAACTTTTATACCCAACAAACACCGGATGTCCTAGGGACGTCCATTCTTTGTTCTAAACAGGTCCAGACGTCATAAATAATCGTTTAATGGATGTCTTTTTATAGACTGCTGTAGGATATTGTTTAAGAATGTATGGATTACGTGTCGGTAGTGAAAGCGTTCGTACGCACTTCCTACGCTGGTTAAACGACTGAAATTTACAACAAGATAATACAGGAATAAATTACATAATAGGCAAGTAAACTAGTGAATTAATGATAAAAACTGAATTTGTAGGATAAAAGAAATAAACGTGGAAAAATTTAGTTGACCTAATTAATTATAAGACGTGCGGGAGGAAGTTTGGTTGCCTAGAAATAGGAGAAAATTAATTAATGAATAATAAAAATTATAGAAACAGAGTATCTAGTACTGGTTCAATTGAAGAATTTCTGAAGAGAAAAAGAACGGAAAATCAAACAGAAAAACAACCGGAGGAGGAAAGACTACAAGAAATTTTCACCAATAAAACAAATTACAACCGGAAATCAAACAAATATGGATAGCGGCGATTAGAATACAAATTAAAACGAGAGCGGATCAAAGAATAATTTTTCGCTGCCGTAAAAGTTAAATTATAAAAAAAATAGAAAAATGTCGGATTCAACGGGGTCAACGTCAGATACAAAAAAAGAATAAGGGAAGAGGAGATGTATAAGATATTTAGAAAGAGCTTAAAATGGAAAGTCGCCAAAAAGAGGAGGAGCGAGGGAAGAAGAAAGAAGGAATGAACGAGAAATAGGGCAAATGAATGAAGAGGAACAAACAATAAATATTTAGAAAGAAATGCTGAACGAAATAAAACAGATAAAAAACGAATCAGAAAAAAATAAATAAATAAGAGAGATAGAGAAGACATAAAAAAATAAACGAAAAAAGTTGGAAAATAAATGTAAAAGATTAGAAGAAAAAGTGGAAAACTTGGAGAAAAGAGTAGAAAATATGGAGAGAGAAAAGAGGAGAAAAAATATGGTAGTCAGAGGACTAAATGTACAAGGGGGAAGAGGAGAGATACAAACGAAAGTAGAAAATATGATAAAGGAAGAGATGAAGATGGAAACAAAGATTGAAGAAGCAATTGAAATAGGAATAGGGGTAGCGTTAATAAAAATGCGAAGCATGGAGGATAAAATAGAGATAATGAGGAAAAAGAGAATAATGAAAGGTAATGCAATTAACATAGACGATGACATGACTAAAAAAGAGACGTCCAAATGAAGATAAAGCAAGAGGACATAGAAAAGAATGGTAAGAGGGTGAAAGTAGAATACAAAAAAATGTGGGTAGATGGGGAGGAATGGAGATGGTCAGAGAAGGAGGAAAAGATGGGAAAGTGGATGACAAAAAACTAAAAAAGACAGGGGGGAATTAAAATGGGAGGGATTGAAGAAGGGGAGAAAGAAAAAAGCAAAAAGAGGTAATAAAATACTATTTTGGAATGTAGCGGGCTTAAAAAACAAAGGGAATAAATTTTGGAAATATGTAAGCGGATTTAAAATGGTGGGGATAGTGGAGACATGGATGGAGGAGAAAGAATAGAAGAAGTGGAAAGAAATGTTACCGGAGGAATTTACATGGCAGATACAATTTGCAGAGAGAACGGAGAAGAAGGGAAGAGCAAAAGGAGGAATACTAGTAGGTGTCAGAAAGGAATGGGCGGCAGGAGGAGAAGAAGGGAGAGAAAAGTGGACAGGGTTGATGAAAACCAATGTAAGGACAGAAATAGGTGAAGGATATGTGATAATAACAATATAGGGAAAAGAAATTGAAACAACAAGAAGAGAAATAGAAAAGGCGGTTAGTGAAAGTGAAGAAAAAAAGCTAGTAATAGGGGGAGATTTTAATGCAAGAATTGGGGGAATGATGATAAATGAAAGATTAAGAATGAGGAAATCTATGGACAAGAAAATAAATGAACAAGGAATGAAGTTGCTAGAATTATGTAAAGAAAGAGGGTGGACAATAATGAACGGCAACATGGTGGAAGGGGAATAGGGGGAGTTTACGTTTATTGGAGGAATAGGAGAATCGGTAATAGACTACGTAATATTGAATGAAAAATGTTTAGAAGACGTACAAAGTTTTAAGATAGGGAGGAAGAGGAAGCGGATCACCAACCGCTGGAATTAACTTTGGTGGGGAAAGATGAAGAAGACAAAGACGAGAACAGAGAGGAATGGGTGACGAAGAAGATATGGATATGAAATAGATGAGGAGATAATAATATGGATACAAAAAGGGGAAAGAAACAAAAAAATGGGACAAAAAATGAATGGTGGAATGGAGACTGCCAAAGAGCGAAGAGAGAAATGAGAAGAGGGAGAAGAAGGTGGAAAAACGGAAAAATGGATATAGATGAATACAGAAGCAAAAAAAAAAGAGTTCATGAAATATGTAAAACCAGTAAGGAAGAATACAAGAAGGAATTGAAAACGAAAGACAAGCTTGTGAGTTTTTAAAAAGAATGTGAAAAAGAGAAAGAAGGATAGAAATAAAAGTAAATGAAGTAAAATGGAAAGAACACTGTAAAAGTTTGCTACAAGAACGGACGAAAACATAAGAAAAATTAAAAGCAAGAGGAGAAGCAGAGAGGGAGAAATTGAAAAGTGGAGTTAGAAAAGGCGATAGAAAATCTAAAAAATTGGTAAAGCGGGAGGTTCGAACTGGACACAGGAGGAGCAATGGAGATTTACAGGAGAGAGGATGAGGAAGAAAATGAGAAAAAACATATGAAAGGATATTGAAAGGAGAAAGACTACCTCGACAATAGAGGGAGATAATAATATGTCCAATTTACTAAGGAGGGGAGAGAAGGGAAATTAAAAACTACAGAGGGATAAGCTTAACAAACGTACGATACAAAGTATAGTGAGAGTGAGATTCTAAGAAGAAAGCTAGAAAGGGAAGTAGAGAAAAAAAATTAATTACTCGGTCATTCGCTGATCGATTTTAAAAAAACTTTGCATCGCTGGATAGGTGAAAGACTGTTGTTTCAAACTACAAAAAAATATACCGGGTGTTCCATAAATAAAATTTATAAAAAATTTGTTAAAATACCGCCATTTTTGTTATGACGTCCTCGAAGTCGATAAAAAAATTCAATGTATTCAAAGAAAACTTATCCTAAATTGTAACACTTCAGTGAAAACGGCATGTTTTTATCCTGAACTGTTTAGAAGTTATAGGCAGTTAAAATAGGGGGAAATATAAGTGGACACCAGGTGTAAATAACAGTTTATAAATATCTCTAATCAAACACAAAAGAAAAAATAACGATTTTAACAAATGTTTAAAGTACCCCCCCCCCCCATTTTGTTGTATTCATAAGCGGCTTCTATTCACAATACTTTTTTGTACATCTTGCAGCATTTCGGGTATTATTTCATCGTATTTTGACCGTTGTGCTCATTAGTTTTTACAGCCTCCTAAGATTAATTGTACCAATCGATATAGCATCTCTTTAGATTTTTAAATAAGAAATAACTAATTTATTAGTAACGTTAGCGCTATACTTGTGTTATAGTTTCTTAAAGAGAATTTATTAAAGAATTTAAATAGCCCGCCAGAACACAAAGCGCACTTGACCGGTCGCAAGTGAAAGGTTCTTACGACATTCAATTTAGAACATAATACTTCCTGCTAGTTTATCTGATAATCATGTTGTAACGTTGTAGTGACACACAAATTAAATAAAACGCAAATGTGGGGATTAATGAATTTATTAGAATGGTAACAAAAATAAATTTGGAATGGATATTTAAGTCGAAGCAAAAAAAAACAAAAGGGGGGCACCTCTTTGCCTAGATAACCTGAAGAAAGAGAGGTTAGAAAACCTCGGGTAAGTCCGACATAAACACAAACAAAAAAGAATCATACCAGTATGGGTCCATGTGGTCGAGATCAAATTTTCAATTTGATCGACCGATTTCAAAAATTTGAGTTTTTCGTGCACAAATATAAAACCAAAAACACAGGGGAGGCGTTAATCAGGAATAATGTAATCCAGCCCATTTTCACACACAATGGGATTAAAACTGAAGAACGTTATAGTGTCAAACCGGTTGGTTTGCAAGGTGGGTCGACAGTGGTCCTATTTTTCGGGTTCGCACTGCGAATGTTCTTAAGAATTCGGGAAGCATCAGAATGAGATCGTCATCTCTTAGGTTATAAAACATTAGTAATTCAACAAGGCCCACTCTCACATCTGGATTCTCATTATTCTAACTCAAACAAAACACCTCCAACGTTTACATTCGTGTACGATCTTATTCTGCAATTATTGTGAGTTATTTACACCGCTACCCGGGATCCTTACTTACACAAAGACAAAAAACAGTTATCCTAAACACGTGGTCAAACTATGCATATAGGCATCATAATATGTACATGATTTATTACACAAAAACAGGAAGCAAAGAAAAAACTTATTATTTTACATTACTAAGCGATCACCACACAATTTAAAAAGTGCTTTAATACACACCTAGAATTCGTCACAAAAAAACATTGTTAGCGTCCCTAAAAACGGGAACAAGATGCCACCTTCCGCGATCAACCCCAAACCATCACATCCCATTCTAGTGCTTCTCTCTAAACCGTGCGCGCGAAATACAAACTAATAACACATACAGAATGGTGCAAAAGTAAAATACATAAAACAAAAGAAACTACCGCGTAAAATTTAAATTCAAATCGAGCCGTTTCAACAAAAAATCGAGTTTCGTTTTTCTGTTTGTTTGTCCGCCTTCTCCTCCAAAACTACTCAACCGATTTTGATGGTTGATGGCTCATTTTTTTTCAGGAGGTCAAGGCGGTGAACTTAGGCTATTTACAAGTTGACCTGACTTCTGACCTCTGAGCTGGTCAGGTCAAATCTTTGAAAATTGAAGGAAATCTTATATTAATATGTTATGTCGTTAGTATGAACGCACACCTACTCTCGATTCATTTTCAAATCTATACGAAAATCAACCTTTTTTCAAATTCGTCTCACATTAGAACGGCTTAAGATATTTTTGTTTCGAAAAAGTTTCGAGTTTACGAAAGGTGTGTCTTTATTTTTCGATTTAGATTTTTTGTACGAGGGCATCTTCGAGGTTAAAAAAATGTTAAAAATAGTCAAAAAAATTTCAAACAAATTGAGCCGTAAGTTGACCACAACTCGCTTATTTACGGACCGATTTTTAAAATTCAAAAGCATCATACGCGGATAAAGAAATAAAATTTTTTGGCCGTTTCAGTTTTGTTAGACTCGCGTGTTTTCAAAAGTTATAAGCGAAAAACGTTTCCGACAAAATTTCATTCGAAAACTAAAACGGTCATAATTTCTAAATTATAACAGATAAAAAAATTTATTTAAGAAAAACGTTCCTTTATGACCCTATCACATAATGTTTAATAAAATTTATCATTTTAAAATTTTTTTTTTAAGCAATTTTACATTGTTATACGAATACTGTAATTTTTATAACTCCGGAACCATATTACGTAAAACACGAATAAAAATCAAAATATTTGTAATTTTGCAAATTTTCGAATGGTTTAACTGTAGAAGATTCAATTTCACCTAAAAAAAATCTTCGTATGACGAACTTGATGACTCACACACGCGTAACTGCGAGCGTTATGCGAACCAAACAGTCAATCTCACCGAAATAAACTTTGTTGTATTACGTTAAAGCGGTCGAGCCAATAAATCCGGTTCTAAATATTTTATTAATAAATAATTTCTATTCGTACTACATCTATATCTTCTATATTAATATGTTATGTCGTTTGTGCGTCCTCACCTACTCGATTCGTTGCGAGCGCACACCCGAATACTCGATTCATTTTACGAATTCACATGGAGTACATACTCTGCATTCATATTGATTACTCAACTGATGAATGTTAATGTAAGTGCTAATTATTGTTCATGACTGTCTGCTCTTTAGAAGCTAATTCATTTTTGTGACTTAATGAAACATACAGGTGAACGACCGTTTACTTGTGATAAATGCGACTTCAGAACGACTACCAAGTCAAATTTGTAGAACCACTTAGTGACACATTCAGATGAACGACCTTTTAGTTGTGATAAATGCGACTTCAAAAGTATAACCAAGTTTAGTCTACAGAAGCACAACATGATCCACTCTAAAGAAAAACGGTTTAATTGTAATGTGTGCGATTATCGTTGCAACTTTTCAAAGGATTTAAAAACGCACTTAATGAAACATACAGGTGAACGACCGTTTACTTGTGATAAATGCGACTTCAAAACTACAACCAAGTGTAGTTTGCAGAGGCACTTAGTGACCCATTCTGATTAACAAACTTTTGGAAACCACAATATGATCAACTTTAAAGATAAATGGTTTAATTGTAATCTGTGCGATTATCGGTGCAATTGTTGTTCTTTGAACAGCAGACTACGCAAGCTTCTCATACAGTACAAAACGTAGGTTTTTTGTTTTAAAGAAAACGAGTGTGATTATGATTTCACACATCGCAAAGTTCAAAAGTCTTGTCCTAAGGATGCAACAGCTGAATGTAAAACCGGACTTATTATCCTGCTAGTCAAGTTTTTGAACACTCTTTCTGAAGATTATGACATCTTAAGACAAGCATGATGGGCGAGATCACATACTTTTGGAAATCTCGTCAGTGTGTTAACATCAGAAGACGTTTACGTCAATTAAACAAAGCTTTGCATTCAACTGCACTAGTGGCAACACAAAAGTACAAAAGAAAAAATCAGGTGCAGGACGGAAATGGCAACGAAATGATACGGTTGTGGAGATAAAAATCAATGGACACTGTTGGTAAAGCTATCGTCAAGTTTAAAGCTTTTGTTGATGGTAAATGTTATTATTATGACATAAAAGATGTCCTGTGTGTGCCTGCTGCAAGAAGAAATCTGTGCTCGGTAACGTCAGCCCTCGACAAAGAATACAAGTTTACCTCTACTAAAACAGGGTGTAAGTTTGTGAAAAACGGAATTGTCAAAGCTCGAGGTACACGTATTGGACAACTATTCAAGATTGTGATTTATGTAGAATTTCCAGAAAAGCCTTTAGAAGGTTTGTCAAAAGTCGTCCGTGAAGCACACGTAAGTTTTAAAAAAATGACCTTGCAACAATAGCATGAGATCATGGGTCATCAAAACAAACGTTTGGTTAAAAAAGTATTGGAACGGCATTGCATCGATTTTGTCAAGATTGATTTCTTCTGTTAAGCCTGTGTAGAAGGAAAACAACATCGTAACAGTTTTCAGCCGAGACAGCAACGGGCCGAAAAAGTTAAAAAGTTGGCGAGGTGATTCATGCAGATCTCTGCGGTCATTTGGAGGAGCAAAATATTTTGTGTGTTTTACGTTTCGAATGTTGTATCTCATGAAAGAAAAATCACAAACTTTTGAGAAAATCGTCGAAATGTTGGAGTTTGTCAGGAATCAAAGTGGTCAAGCAGTAAAAATGTTCCAATGTGATCGAGGACGAGAATATATCAACAACGACGTAGAAAAATTACTCAAGAGTCAAGGTGACAATAGAACTATCGTGAAACTCGCAAGAACAATGTTAGCTACCAAAAGCACTGTGGGCAGAAGCAGTCAGTACTGCGGTTTATATATTTAATCGAACTGGCCCGAGCAGTGATGTATGTAAATCGCCATACAAGATATTTACGAAAAAGTCGGTTCATCTAAAAGATTGGCAAAATCCTTAGTTATTTGTTGTTGTTTCCATGAGATCAATTGAGTGTCAAATAAATAAATTATTACTGTCAGTAGTTTATTTATTAATTCAATCTTGAATTCTTTAACGCACTCAATGAAACATGACCGTTTGTGATGCATGCGACTACAAAACTACCGCTAAGTCTTATTTCCAGAAGCACAAAAGCATCCAATCTAAAGAAAAGCAACTTTTTAAATAGTCTAAAAGCACAGTAGTGAAAACATTGAGATGAACGGCTACAAAACTTACATTAAATTTAATTTTTATAAATTTTCTAACCAAAAACTGTTTGAATGCAATATATGTAACTTTAGCAGTAAAAATTTCGAACTTTAAAAGAACACTTGATGGTACGTACTGGTGAACATGTGTAATCTTACTTAATCAAATAAATTATTATTATTATTATTAGTTTGTTAACGTTTGACTATAGTTTATACGCTGTGCAATTTAACATAAATCATTAAGTAGCAAATCATTACTTTTACTACTCAGATAGGTTTATTTTAAGTGCTTTCTTTATTTAATTGTACGGTGAAACTATCTTTAAATTACGAAGCGTCTTTTGTGTATGTGCGGTACGTTATTAAAATTTCGAATTTGTTAAAGGATGATATGGTTGAGATAATTATAACTAACTACACGTTTCACAGCGGTTTGAAACGCCCAAAAAGTTGGTCAAAACCTCAAAGAAAATTATTTTTCCGAGTGATTTTTTGTGTGGTACCTTGTGTTTCTTTGTTTATTTAAATTAACAAATTGATTCGGTTAACTAAAACTCAAAACTAAACCCACATTAGCACAACAAAATTCGCAAAAATCTACTAATTTAATTTTTTTAACCGCATTCCTCCGTTAGGTGATTTTTATTGTATTCTTCTTCCTTTCTTCTATCCATCTTCTTCTGTTTTACACCTCTTTATCCATTTTATACCCTCTCCATTTTCGTCTAGCAGAACTTCCTTTCTCACTTCCTCTCTCCTTAATGCGCTACACTCTTTACCATGTGCTCTACAATTTTCCAATTTTCCCACACATCCTACACATTCTTTCTTCATTTTTTTCTATTTTCATTTTCCTCATTTCCTAGTCTATACCTCGCTATCATATGTTTTTCTTTTATGTTCAATCCTCCTATAATATATTTTGGTATCCCGTTCACTATTATACAGGGTGGGGCACTACCAACGAATTATTCGATATCATTAAAACGACAAATAATGTTAGAAATTTTAAGGCATACATATGTCAAGATTATTTGAAACATTTAAAAATATTTTGGATTGTACAGGGTGCTCTAGAAATACGTACCATATCAATGTTGGGTTATTTTAAATAAATCACCCTGTATTTTATTTTATTTTTGAATTGTATGATAAAAAATAATGTATATTCTTTAACATATATCTCTTCATCAGCATGGTTTTATGAAACAACGCTCTACCTTAACAAGCTTAGCTTGCTTTTCACAATTTACTACAAGCGCACTTGATAATCAGGGTCAAGTCGATGTAACCTACACTGACTTCCGAAAAGCTTTCGATACTATCCAGCATTCCACAATAATTATGAAACTTCGTGAGTTTGAGTTCAGTAATTCCTTGCTTGCATGTTTTGCTTCTTATTTACATAACAAGGTCCAATTTTCATCTTTCAATAATTATCTTTCAAGAAAGTTCATTGCTACTTTTGAGGTTTCCTAAGGGTCGCATTTGGGACCCCTGTTATTTCTGACTTTTATCAATGACCCTCTCTAATATCATAACTTGTAACCTTTTATTTTTCGCCGACGATCTCAAAATGTATTACACTATTTCATCTTTACACGATTGTCTAATCTTACAAAACGTACTTTTTCAATAGTGTAAGTTGAATCATCTTCAATTAAAAAAACTTTTGATGAATTGAATGAATAAATAATTTAAAAAAACTATAGCAACCATTTTTTTTTTTAAATAAATAATTTTGAACAATGACCTTAAAATTATAACAATGAACAAAATACATAAAATGCAATAAACAATCTTTAATAAAAAAATCTATTTTAACAATTCTGTTCACGGCGTTAACAACGGACATCTCTGTTTCAAACCTTATTCTGTCCAGAACTCCTTCCCTAACTTCTCTTTCATCTTTACCCTACTTTTTGTATCTTTATAAATCTCTTCCACTGCTTCTATTGTCTTCTTCATTTTTCCTCATCATTTCCCACAATGTCTTTCTATTTGCTCTATCAAATGGCGCTTTTATATCCACGAATACTGCATATACCTTACCTCCTGTTTTTCCTATCTCTTTATTTACTAATCGTTTAATCATAAACAAGTTTGTCGACAGGTATGTAAAGCAGTTACATAGTCGATCCTTCAATAATTATAGCCAACATAACAGGTGGTAAGTATAAAAATTTCGAATCGCCTGCAGTAAAGTACGCAGTGAGTTGCACAATAGCAAACAAACACTGAGAATCACTCTACAGCTGTTTCGTCCTTTTGGGACTCATCGGGAGTGAGAGAACTCGAGTGTAAGTTCACTATTGTACAAACGCGTGCTGTCGACTAGATGTCGCAAAACTTATCGTTTATGTATATATATTATCAATTGTCCCTCTTCCCTTTTCTTCATTTCTTTTCCACATATTGTAATTATTTCTGTATATTTCCGTTCTTCTGTTCTTGCTCTTGTGTTCATAATTCCTTTTGTCTCACCTTTGTTTCCTTTCTCTTCTTTCTCCCATTCCGTTCTTATTCCGATGATTATTCCCCCCTTTGCCCTCCCCCATTTTTTCTCTTTTGCGAATTGTAATTCCCATTTAAATTCCTGTGGCATCCTATTACTCCAATTTCCAACCATGTCTCTACCAGTCCTACCATTTTAAAACTCTTTATGTAAACCTCCAGAATTCTTCTCCTTTATTTCTTATTCCGCAATTTTTCAAAACTGTATTTTTTCCTTTCCCTTTTACCTCCCTCTCACTTTATTCCTCTTTCTTCCCTTTCCCTACCTTTTCCCCCTAACTTTAGTTTTATGCTCCCCTGTCCCAAACCTCTTTCTTAATACACCCATCTCTTTTTACACCCTTCTACCCATAACTTCCCATATCTCACTTTCTCACTCTTCCCTTCTCCTTTCAATTTTTTAGCTTCTTTCCTTAAATTCTCCTGTATTTCTTTTCTTTTTCGTCAAATCATTATCAATATAAATATCTGTACCTCTCAATTTTATTTTATTTTTCATTATTTTTATTTTCTTTCCAGCTTCCCAAATTCACTACTATCGAACTCTTTTCTACTTCCTTCCTATTGCGTATGTGTCTATTATTTTTACTTCTGCGTTTATTTCTTCTTTTAACATCTTCTTCACTCCTTCTCTACTTGGTTGTTCTATTTTTATTGGTTCCTTTGTGACGATGTTGTTCTTCCTGATTTCTTATTCTTCCCTTTCTGTCCTTTTATTTCATTTCTCTCATTCTTTTATCCATCTCATCTTTCTCTTTTTATCTAATTTTGTAAACGAATAAATAAGCTAATTAACAAACAAGAATAACGCCAGGAACAAAGGAAAACCGCAATTATAAAATATTATTAAAATAAATTATTATAATAATTAATATTAATTTATAATAAGAATATGCTATTTGAAAATGTAATATTGGAAATAGATGAAAGATAAAGGTTCAGAATGAGTGGATATGGCAACGATTTCTCTTATTTATACTGAAAATCCAACCACCTTTTATTGACCTATTTTAATTAACCCTCAAGTCTTTTTGTACTTAAGGGGGCAAACTTACATGTTATTTTACCATAAAGCGTAACGTTAGTTAAAATCGCGTGTAACTTAATGGTTTACATTCAAATGTATGGCAAGTATAAATCAATCAAATTAAGCGCATAAGAGTTCCCAATTTGTTTAAACAAATACTCGACGTTGTGAGTATTATGAGGGCACGGTATTTTTAACCAAAATACTTTCCCTACTACTTAAAATGTTCCTACTGAAAACTTCTGATCATCAAAAATGACGAGAAATCTAACACTTGTCAAAATCGACAAAAACGACAAAAAAAAGACGTTAACGCGACTTTATACAGACGCTAACGCGACTCATACATAAACAAATAATTTAATTACAGTGACAACCATTACGGTGAGTGACAAATTTCTTATTGTAATTAAGACAAAACCAGTGATTCAATTTGTTGGTGCTTGTAATATGTTTGAAGTATTGTTATCTGGGTGACGTCAATCTCTTGACAAGATTGCAAAAGTAAAATGCAAGTGTTACTAATGAACGTTTATTATTGCCCACAAGAGTAATGTAAATTGTAGTAAAAAATGTTGTCAACAGATAGCACTTGTGCCTGTAATTTGTGTGTGATTTTCACGGAATACCAAAACTACGTTCCGTCGTACCGAGTGAAATCATTGGTTGAAACTATAATATTTCTTCCCTGTTTAACTTAGCACTTAATTGATAGCACCTTTGTTTTATAATTGATATACTTGTATTTAGGTACGTATATTATCACAATATTATTTTTTATTACCGGTTTTGTATTTGTTGATTTTTCTTCAACACAATTGATAATTATGAATAACGGGGTGTTTTAAACTGTGATAAAACAGTGTTTTTTTTTTAAATAGTGAAAGTAAATAATTTACGTGAAAGTTTAGTTAATAAATCATGAAAGAACAGACCTAAATTCTCACGAAGATCTCGTTCGACCAGGAAATGCATTCTGCGATATGTTGAACAAAAAAAAAGGTGCTAATTCTACATTAGTAAGTAATGTATAAAACTATCATTGTTCATAGAAATATTTGCAAATGAACTGACGGATAATAATGAATCGTCTCAACATTTGGGTTTGGAAGATAAGGTTGTTAGCGTTAACAATAACAGTATTGTTCATGCTACTTCAGTTTCATCCAACTAAATAACTAATTTTAATTTGTCTTTTTCTGATAAGGAATAATATCGCGTAATCGAGATTAATCTTGTTTCATGTTCTTTCTTGTGATAATCCCGTGGTAGTTTTTACTTTCAAACCGTATTTATTTCGTCTTTCAACTAGAATACAAACAAAACTTTATTTGAATGAACGTCCATGTTACCAAAATTGGTTTCCACTAGTGCAGTATCTTGTTTAAGCGGCAATTTTTGTTGTATGTGCCGCCTCTTTGCAATCAAACAATTGCCGCAAGTGGCATCTATTGATAGTGAATTAAAGTAAATTCAATTGCTTGCCCCCTTAAGGTCCAATTTTTCGTCTACAATTTTGCAAAGTAGCGAATTTTGAATTGAGCTGTTGGATTGTGACGTCACACTAAACGGGTCCATTGTAAATTCACTGATGAAATCTGGCTACAAGCCAAGTGCGAGTCGTATGTTACGCCTCTGGAATTTTGCAAATGGTGGCAGTTGATGACAAACACTTGAACTTGATTTTTATTTTACTTCTATTTTTTAAACAATGTCCGAAATTACGTGCAAATTTTGTTTAGGAAAAATTAAACAAGAACCAGAGTTTGAACTAACAAATGATATCATATCAAGTTCGAAGCTGTCGGAGGCTACGACTGAACAAGTAAGTGTCCCATTTTAATGAATGTTCAATTATATTCCTTAATTTTATTGAAGGATCTGAGCATCACCGACAACCCAGTAGCATGTTACGAATGTAAAGTAGAGGATCGATGCAGTCCACCAATTACATCCACCTCTCGAAGAAGAAATCAAACAGGAGCTCCTTGATGATGGAATTAAGCATGAAGCTATTATCAGTGATGATTGCCTGTTATTTAACACTGACATTCCTTCGATTATTGAAGAGAGTACACTGGTAAACAATTTTTATTGTTATAAATGTAATTATGCCGCTAATGAAAAAAAAAAGTTATCTGATCATGTTTTTACCCACCGTTTGAAATGTAATCAGTGTAGTTACACAACTCCTAATAATTCATCTTTAAAAAATCATAAACAAATACACTTCATAATTGGATCTTTACAATGTAATGTTTGTAATTACACTTGCATAGAAGGTCATTCATTAGATGAACATATGACTTCACATATTGGAGCACAAATTGATATAAATGAAGTGCTACCGAAACCAGTAAATCTTCATTCGAATGTCACGATTGTGGTTATGAAACTGTCAGCAAAATTACTTTGAAATTTCATTTAAAGACTCATAAAAAAATTAAGCAATTTTTGTGTAAGATATGCAGTTTTGGTACACATTCTAAAAATGGTTTAAAATATCACTTGAGGAAACATTCAACTGAACCGCTTTTAGTTGTGATAATTGCGATTTCAAAACTACTACCAACTTTAATTTGCAGAGGCATAAAATGATTCACTCTAAAGAAAAACGGTTTAATTGTAATCTTGTGCGATTATCGTTGCAACTTTTCAAGTATTTAAAAGCAAACCTAAGAAATTACACTTAATGAAACATACCGGTGAACGACCGTTTACTTGTGATAAATGCGACTTCAAAACTTCAACAAAGTCTAGTTTGCGGAAGCACGAAATCATCCACTCTAAAGAAAAACGGTTTAATTGTAATCTTTGCGATTATCGTTGCAACTTTTCAACGAATTTAAAAACGCACTTAATGAAACACACCGGTGAACGACCGTTTACTTGTGATAAATGCGACTTCAAAACTTCAACAAAGTCTGGTTTGCGGAAGCACGAAATCATCCACTCTAAAGAAAAACGATTTAATTGTAATATGTGCGATTATCGTTGCAACCTTTCAACGAATTTAAAAACGCACTTAATGAAACACACCGGTGAACGACCGTTTACTTGTGATAAATGCGACTTCAAAACTACAACCAAGTCTAGTTTGCGGAAGCACGAAATCATCCACTCTAAAGAAAAACGATTTAATTGTAATCATGTGCGATTATCGTTGCAACTTTTCAAACAATTTAAAAGTACATTTAATGAAACATGACCGGTGAACGACCGTTTACTTGTGATAAATGCGACTTCAAAACTACAACAAGTCTAGTTTGCAGAGGCACAAAATGATCCACTCTAAAGAAAAACGATTTAATTGTAACATGTGCGATTATCGTTGCAACTTTTCAAAGCATTTAAAAAGGCACTTAATGAAACATACCGGTGAACGACCGTTTACTTGTGATAAATGCGACTTCAAAACTATAGACAAGTCTAGTTTGCGGAAGCACAAAATCATCCACTCTAAAGAAAAACGATTTAATTGTAACATGTGCGATTATCGTTGCAACTTTTCAAACAACCTGAAAGTACATTTGATGAAACATGTCGGTGAACGACCGTTTACTTGTGATAAATGCGACTTCAAAACTACAGACAAGTATAGTTTGCAGAGTCACAAAATGATCCACTCTAAAGAAAAACGATTTAATTGTAACATGTGCGATTATCGTTCTAACTTTTCAAGGGATTTAGAAGCGCACTTAAAGAAACATACCGGTGAACGACCGTTTACTTGTGATAAATGCGACTTCAAAACTACAGACAAGTCTAGTTTGCAGAGTCACAAAATGATCCACTCTAAAGAAAAACGATTTAATTGTAACATGTGCGATTATCGTTGCAACTTTTCAAAGCATTTAAAAAGGCACTTAATGAAACATACCGGTGAACGACCGTTTACTTGTGATAAATGCGACTTTAAAACTATAGACAAGTGTAGTTTGCGGAAGCACGAAATCATCCACTCTAATGAAAAACCATTTAATTGTAACATGTGCGATTATCGTTGCAACTTTTCAAACAACCTGAAAGTACATTTGATGAAACATGTCGGTGAACGACCGTTTAATTGTGATAAATGCGACTTCAAAACTACAGACAAGTATAGTTTGCGGAGTCACAAAATGATCCACTCTGAAAAACGATTTAAATTGTAACATGTGCGATTATCGTTGCAACTTTTCAAAGTGTTTAAAAAGACACTTAATGAAACATACCGGTGAACGACCGTTTACTTGTGATAAATGCGACTTCAAAACTACAACAAAGATTTATTTGCAGAGACACTTATTGACGCATTCAGATGAACGACTTTTTAGTTGTAATCAATGCGACTTCAATACTACCACTAAGCATTATTTGCAGAAGCACAAAAGCATCCACTTTAAAAAAAAACACTTTTTAAATAGGTTAAAAACGCAGTCGAGGAAACATTGAGATGAACGGCTACAAAACTTACGTCATATCCAATTTTCATAAATATTCTAACGAGAAACTGTTTAAATGTGTGACTTTAGCACTAAATATTTTCGATCTCTAAATGATGTTACGTACTGGTGTATATTTTTACTGAATCAAATAAACTATTATTAATTCATGGATTTAATTAATTGTTCCTACATTCAGTATTTACAATGCATTATTCGGTTATACAAATGATAAAAACTATATAAAATCAATTCCTTTTCTAACTAAACTCTAAATTGTACACAACTTATAACATATCTATTTCTTTCCTCCCCCTTTCTATTCTAATCCTTGTAGCACACTAATTGCCATTTAGGAAACGACTCTTTATTGATTGTGTAACATTTATTTACTAATAATGCTAATACACTTAAATAAGAGTCACATGAAGAGCAGGTAAAACTTATTGTTTACCTGCTGCCAAGTTTTTTCTTACTTGACGGTAAGACGAGTATTTCTCTACTGAGCCCCTAAGCTTATTATACGGGTTGCTAGCGCTCCGCGATGTTGGCAATGTTGTCAACAATCCTATTGTTCTTCCCTGCTTCTTATCACATCCTCTATCCATCTCAACTCCTTCCCCCTCTTGTAATATCTGCCCTCTTTCCTTGCCCTCCTCTTCAACTCTTCACATTCCCGACTTGTTCCAAGTTCTTCCACCCTTTCCCACACAGCTTGCACTTCTTTCTATCATCCTGCAACCAGTAGCTATATACAGCCTCTTCTTTCCCACATCTAAACGTCGCTACTATTCTTTCTTCTTCAACCTCATCCCCCCTTCAAATACCTCGGTATCCCTTCATATTTTCTATTATATTTCCCCTCTAATTCTTCCCCTCCTTTCTTGCTTTTGAATATCTATCCCTTTCTACAATCTCTCTCTTCTTCTCCTTTCCACCTCTTCCACCACCACCACCACACGTGCATGTGCTTTCAAGATAGCGATACTGAGACTCCGCCCTCTATGATGGTTTTGATTGCGTAATAATGCGCAATTGCCGCCCCCTGTGGGATGGTGATGTTAAGAGACAGATATCTGATTTGTAATTATAATTGAGGGGAGGGTGTAATTGAGCTTAGTTAATATGGTCGGCAAGCCTTATATGTAAGATGATGGATAATTATGCCGTCGCCGCCCCCCCTCATTGTCGTATGTAAGATGATGTTGTTGCAGTCAGTGGTTGTATGTGATCGTACTATGATTGATGGTTCGCTTATCAATTACCTGCAATAATAATAATAATAATAACTATCATTCTCTGCGCATCCGCCGGTGCTATGTTATCAATTATGTAGTTAGATTTAATTATCGAGAATGAATAATTAGAGAATGGTCCGCAAACGATAGTGCGCGTGTGAATACAGACGGGTTGAGGAAACGGGTGTTATGGTTAAACAGGTTTAACATGTTTAGACAGGCAACTGTATCCTTTTCTATGGTATTTGTTTATCTCATTCCCTACGAATGAATAAATAAGGGAGGGTATTAGTTTCAATTGAGCTTTCGTCGAGACAATTTCGATCTTTCTCCGTGTTATGAATGATAAAATAATAGTGATATAAAAAAATTTATTCAACGCTCGCGTTCTGTTCCATTAAATTTGGATTCTGTGTCTACGACAATAGGATTTTGTGGTGGCGTTGAACCTGAAAAAAAAATCGATGGATACATCAAGCACCGAAGGCTTGCCGCAAAATTTGTCGCTGGATTCGATGTCTTCGTCTTCATCATCATGGTCTTTTGCTACAGAGTATGACCTGGCCAACGAGTCCCGTCTTCTGAATTTCAACAACGCTTCGAACGAGAAGCTGGTGAACTCGACATGCTACAAGTTAGACTACGATGACGAAGGGAAATATATAGAAGTCGGTACAGTACTTATCTACAGCTTACACCTGTAATTAGAATTTGGAACAGTCCTGAGTATAATGGTGTATGTATAATATATAATGTGTTGTTGACCATTGATGAATGGAAGACGCTAATGGGTCTCCATCATCATCTGATCAATGACTTTTTCTGCAACACTGTCGGCGAAGAGTTTAGACAAGAGTTTGTAGATGTTAACGATGGACCCTCGAGTGCATAAGTAAAACTTCTTACATATCTCGCGATGTGAAAATCATCTACACTACGGAATATCACCCCGATTTAGTGCGGGTTGGAGTGCGGTAGGGATAATGGTTTTGTAAATACAATCACTTTAACGCGTGATTATAAAAATTGTGTTCTAAACAAGTGGGATGTCGATTGCATGTTTGGTTTGAAAGATATAATTAATTATCGTCTGGAGTTAAGAGGGGCATTTACTTAACGCATCATTGAGAATTGCAAGTTATACAACACACATAACGTAAGAGAGGTTAGGACGTAAGCGGTACACTTGTTATACCAAACATGTTAAAACTTTTAACAATTGGATTCTTTCATATGTTACGGTTGCAATGTAAGCGATTTCGCGCAAATTACAATTGGCGTGTATATGCGCTTTCTAGATGCAGGTGGTTATCTTTAGTTCACGATTTTCTTATCTCTTTCATAACATGGGCATGAGTAATGGTAATATAATACAACTGTACATGAAGATATCGAAGCTGAAATAAGATAAGCCTGTTAAAAAATAAAATCCAGATTAGAATTAGTGTCATTCAATTACATAAATATATAGATTACCTGAAAAGGAATTTTTAATAAAAAATGTTGAGGATGTACTACATTTATTTAGGCATTTGATTTATATACATAAATATGAGAGAAATACGGAAACACAAAGTTTCACAAACAAACCACTACCTATTTTACAAAACCATATGTTGTTATGGAAAGCGTGTAATCTTAAATTTTATAAAAATTTGCTACGCATCCAATGCTGTACAAGATGAACTGCAGTAATTAGTATCTATAAGAGAGATCTGCGTAGAGCGTGCATTAAAAGTGTTCTAACTTGCAGAATAATCAGAAATGGAAATTCGGTACGCGGCCATAATCGATCAATTTCGTTCTACCTAAAATATTTTCAGACCTTCAGCTATACGGAGGCTTTCAAATTTCTTATTTTAAATACAACCTATAATTTTTTTTTACATGTGTCAATTGGCCATATAATTTGAGTTTACATAACCTAATTTATGTTATCTTATCCTAACCGTGGTTGACATGTCATTTTTTCCAAAAAAATGCTCTTGTAATAGTTAACAAAAATTTGTATCTCGGCAAATCAGTTGAGATTATAAAATTAAATTTATTGAGCAGTTGGCTGGAAGTTCAGGCTTACTGTTGATGTCCTACTGGTGATTCCATCTTCCACCATATGGGCACAGGCAGTTTTCAAATATCACAATCAAAAATGATCAAAAAATCAATTTTTTGAAATGGCACTTTCTACTTTTTTTTACATCATTCGAGAGAGAATTGAAAATTTCCTGTACCCAATTGCTCTCGAAAAAGCAGAAGGTGCCATTTGAAAAAATTGACTTTTTGATAATTTTTGATTGAGATATTTGAAAATTGCCTGTGCCCATATGCTAAAAGATGGAATCACCAGCAGGACATCAGGAGTAAGCCTGGATTGGAAGCCAATGCTCCATAACTTTAATTTTATCATCTCAACTGATTTGGTGAGATACAATTTTTTTTTCGTTAAGTATTATAAAGACCATTTTTTTGGAAAAAGTGACATATGTCAAAAACGGTCAAGAATAAGATGTTTTAGGTTATATAAACTCAAAATTATATGGCAAATTGTCCCATGTAAAAAGAATTGTAAGTTTGTAGTTTAAAATAAGAAAGTTGATACCAATTTGTGGCACAACCCTGTATAACTAAAGGTCTGAAAATATTTTATATAGAACGACAATGATCAATTATGACTCGTACCAAATTTCAAGCTTTGATTTATCTGAAAGCTAAAAACTTTTAATGCGCCCTCTACGCAAATCACCATGTATAGATACGAAATTGTATAATTACATTTAAAAAAAAATTCAAAATGTCTTTCCTGTAAAACTAAATAAGCTTTAATCTTTGAATAAGGATTTTCTTTTTGTGTAATCTCATCTTATATATCACTCAGTTAAGTTGTATTTATTACATTTTTTGTTGATTTTATGATCATATTTTATTCGTCCAATAATTTTAAAAAAGTGCAAAATTTAAGTAAAAGTTGTAGAAATTGTTCGAAAATTATAATATACAACAACCTTTCTTTTGATATTTTAATTTATATACAGTGAGGTTTTTTACAACTGAAGATTATAACTATTTTGCCATTGCTTGACATGAACTTTTAAATTTTGAAACATAGGGATATGGTCATAAATTTTAGTAAGCAAGCTTGCCATATTGGTCAATAACTAAATACATTAAAATTTTTGACAAAATCATGTTTTATTGCAAAAAGCTATTTACCACAAAAAAGATAAAATTGTAATTATTTATTCGTGTACATGGTGGTTTAATTTTCATATTAGAATATGTATAGCAAAAAGATAATTGTAAATTGTGGAACAAGTTCAATAACAAAAACTCATACATTGCATAATAAAAATCAAAAATTTTATTTTCACTTTTGCATTTATTTTAGGGGGTCGAATATTGTCTTTATGCAAAATATCAATTTTTTTAATATTTACTTTATTTTCATTACTTTATCCTCGACCCAGGGTTCTGCAATGGCAAGATAATAAAATAAATATTTCTGGGATGGTGAGCATGATTTTTTTCAATTACAATTTTATTAGTTTTGGTTACTGGTAGGCATGCATAGTAGGGTTCTATACCAAAAGATTATTTATATGGGTATTAGAAATGTATTTTGTATTATATGCACAAAAGCGAAAATGCAGGTACTACTCCAAAAGAACACATTCTGCTATAAAAACTTGGACAGAGTTTGGCCAAATGTATGAAAGAAGTCATAAATGTGGAAGGATTTCAAAAAGTATGCAAATGTAATAACAAACAAAACAAAAAATGAATATCGATTTAAATTTTTTTCTCAAGGTAACGGAGACTGTAGTTTAGCAGGGTGAGAAACCATTTGTTCTTATGGTGTTAATGAGCCTATTGAAAAAGTTGAATGCACCAGTCATGTCGCAGGAACTTTTAACAATAAGTTAAAAGAACTTATCACTGAAAAGGGGCACTTTATTCTTTAAAAGAAATTTAATTAAAAAAGGAAAAAAGGGGGGTGGGCTTGAATTTTAAAACTTGACACCACAATTTCTGTAAACAAAAGTTTGCACATTGTGAAGCGGGCTTAAGGGTATCATTTACAATCCCAACAGCAGGTAGTCTCAGCAGGGGTTATCTTATAGAAGGGCTGTAGAATGAATCATTACACTAAGCACGTTTTAGAAAATAGGTAATTTACGTTGCTTACTTAATTTTTTTTCTTTAAAGAATATTTTTTAAGGTATCGCTAATTAAACACCATAGCTCGATTAATTATCGAATCAAAATTTTGTTTAGGAAATGTTTACAAAATAAAATTAGAAATAATTTTGATTTAAAAACGTCTACAAGCAATAACTTTTAAATTAAATCAAAAACTAAACATGGTTATTTGGGTTGACTGATTATTACTTATTTTTAAATAAATCTAACCTACTAATTATTGTAAGTTATTAAAAAAATCATTAAACTTTCTATTCATAATATTTAGTCCTTACAAAATGTATATTTTATGACGTTTCATTTTTTTTTCTGTAGTTAATATAAAAAGTGAAAATAAAAACTAAGGCAATTCTTATTGTCAACGTATATATTTAGTTTTTGACAAGAATTTATTACATAATTATAATTAAGATACCAAGTTATAGTTTAAAATTAAATGAAAACGTTTTTTTTAAATAAAGGTATTACTATATAAATAAATATAAGAAATCAATAATGGGTGTGACCTCCATTATTATTGATACATTCTTGGAGGCGTCTGCTCATTGACGCTATCAAGGTATCAATATAATTAATATTAATCGTTTCCATGCGGTATCAATGGCTGCAATTAGTGCATTACGGTTTACTGGTATAAAATTTGGCCCTTGTTGTCTTCGGATAACAGCAAGTATTCGAGCCCAAACATTTTCGATAATGTTAAAATCTGGGCTTTTTGCTGGCCAGGGTAACAGCTCCAAGTTATTTGCTTGTATCCAGTTGCGCACAACCTGCGAAGTATAGGGTCATCATATCCCGATAGTTAATTATCGAATGTTCCAAGAAAATATGTGTAAATAGTAAATGGAATCTACTAACGTAACGTTAAGTCGTTAATTATAGTTACATAACTCTCCTTTCATAAGATATAGTTCATATTAATATGCTTATTGTAAAGCTTCGTACACACCTGAACAACAAACCGAGGAACAAACAGAACAACGAACCGAACGGCAATCGGAACATTAATTTGGACGGTGCTACGTACGAATTTTAGAACAGATTCGCAAGTCCTGATTGTTCCACGAACGGTTTGCGGCGTTCCCGCAACTTGTCGGTTTTTTCTCCGACATCAAAGAAAATGGCGCGAATGCGTTTGCAGGTTTGGACGAATCTAAACAAAACGGCGAACAAACTTATGCGGGAGAATTAAATTATTTATTTTTGTCCTCCCTTTTGTGGGTTTGTTGTGTTTTAGGTAATATTATGGAGTTGACAGAAGAAAAATGTTTTAAATTAATCAGTGTTTAAGAATGCAAGAAAAAAATGATGTCCCTATTAGCATCATTTGGGCGGGAAATTTCCAAAATAAAAAAAAAAAGCGAAGTAAATTATAATTTTTTACTCTTCTTTGTGCGTAAAAATTTGGTTGGCACTATCTTCTTGTTTTCCGCAATTTTCTCTTCTCAATAATAAATATATATGAACTGAAAACTACTGAAAATAATTAGAACAGCACAAACGTTCCGTTTGTTGTTCGGATTGTGGAAATCATAAAAGATCGTTTGTCGTTCTGTTTGACTTTCGGTTCGTTGTTATGTTTGTTGCTCGGTTTGTTGTTCAGGTGTGTACGAAGCTTTACAACTTAAGCAACAATTTTTGGCGAATAAAGATTAGTTTGTGATGTAATATTAGAAACACAAATTTATATCATATCAAATTTATGACAACTTAAAAACCAAGAACGTGTATGTTATTGCTAAGAAATTATTAAGGAAAAAGCGCAATTGCAGTGTAAATATTTATAATTAGATATTTTCGAAAGTTTATAAGTCCTCTATTGTAATCTTAATACTTAAAAGAAAATCCTGTCCATTAGCATTATAAGGAAATGGCTTTTACTTTATGAATAAGTTTCAATAACAATAGAATATCCTTACTTGTTTAATTTACTTCCTTTGAGTCATATTGCTCTAAGGGTTGTTACATTGGTCATTAGAAGTATGCAATAAATAAACAATTACCTACTGTTTGAGAAGGGGTAGTGTGAACCAATAAATAAAGTAAGAAATGTAAATTCCATTTTAGTTTAAAATTTCAAGTGTTGTGAAAATGCCACCTCATCTAGGTGCTGATTTGAAAGCGCGGATTGTTTCGGAATTAGCGGCGGGCCGTAGCGTGCGTGAAATTTCACGTATGTTAGATATACCAAAAAGCACCGTAGGGCATTACCGAGTAAAATGGCCCCTATTCATACTTCGCGAGTTGTGCGCAATTGGATACGAGAAACTAACTTGGAGCTGTTATCCAGCAAAAAGCCCAGATTTTAACATTATCGAAAATGTTTGGGCTCGAATACTTGCTGTTATTCGAAGACAACAAGGGCCAAATTTTATACCAGTAAACCGTAATGCACTAATTGCAGCCATTGATACCGCATGGGAAACGATTAATATTAATTATATTGATACCTTGATAGCGTCAATGAGCAGACGCCTCCAAGAATGTATCAATAATAATGGAGGTCACACCCATTATTGATTTCTTATATTTATTTATATAGTAATACCTTTATTTAAAAAAAAAAAGTTTTCATTTAATTTTTAAACTATAACTTGGTATCTTAATTATAATTATGTAATAAATTCTTGTCAAAAAACTAAATATATACGTTGACAATAAGAATTGCCTTAGTTTTTATTTTCACTTTTTATATTAACTACAGAAAAAATGAAACGTCATAAAATATACATTTTGTAAGGACTAAATATTATGAATAGAGAGTTTAATGATTTTTTTTTTAATAACTTACAATAATTAGTAGGTTAGATTTATTTAAAAATAAGTAATAATCAGTCAACCCAAATAACCATGTTTAGTTTTTTGATTTAATTTAAAAGTTATTGCTTGTAGACGTTTTTTAAATCAAAATTATTTCTAATTTTATTTTGTAAACATTTCCTAAACAGAAATTTTGATTCGATAATTAATCGAGCTATGGTGTTTAATTAGCGATACCTTCAAATATATTCTTTAAAGAAAAAATTAAGTAAGCAACGTAAATTACCTATTTTCTAAAACGTGCTTAGTGTAATGATTCATTCTACAGTCCTTCTATAAGATAAACCCTGCTGAGACTACCTGCTGTTAGAATTGTAAATGATACCCTTAAGCCCGCTTCACAATGTGCAAACTTTTGTTTACAGAAATTGTGGTGTCCAAGTTTTAAATTTCATGAGTGGACATACCCTTCTAGAAAGAATAAACCTCTTGTTGAAGACTTTTAAATACACTACACCACATATTTGGAGATCACAGAAATTGCATCAATACATCTACTCGTTCTCAAGAGCGGGAAAGATGAATATAATTGTTTAGTATTGAAAATGGTATTTGTGGGATGAAATCTGAAATTAGTTTTGTTATATTTTAATTAAGAAAATGCAGACACTCTAATAGGTAATGTAAAAATAACCATGCAGATTAGAGATACCAAATGATTTAGATCCAAATGAAATGACTGAAAACTAAACAATTTTTGGAAGAATTAGATAATTCTGATGTTGAATTGGCACAACTCAACAAAGGCACAACGTACTGTGGCATACTGAACGTTTGAAAAGATTAACAGCATCAAATTTTGGAACTATTTGCAAAATGAGATATCAATTCAATAATAACCAATCGAAAAACAGTGCAGAATATTTGTACTTCAAATTTACTGGAAGTAAAGCAACAAGGTGAGGCCAAATGCACGAAAATGATGCGCTAAAAGAAGTTGCCGATAAATTATCTTTTAAATATAGAGATTGTGCATTATTCGTTTATGAACATTTTAAATATTCGGAGCCCTGCCCGATGCAGTAATAACAGATAGGGATGGAATCGTAGAAATTAAGTGTCCTTAACAGTGCAAGACATTTTTACTCCATAAGAAGCAATAAGAAAAAAAAATTATTAAATTTTGCACTATTTTAGATAACGATGAAATCATATTCAAATTTATACCTATAATTATTATTATCAGGTCTAAAGGGCAATTAGAAATAAATAAAAACTTTTGTATTTTTTGTTATTTGAACACCACATGGATTGGCATTTGAAAGAATAGAGCGCGATTCTGATTACCTAATTTATGTAAATAATTAATATATACATTACTCGTAAAATTTTGGACGGCAGTTTATTATTTCATAATCGCAATGATAATGTAGGTTTTTCTAAATAATATCCGGCAGACAAGTAGCATTGATTATAAAACTCCGCAATTAGGTACCCACAGTGATGTAATCTAATACGCTCAGATGATAAAATTTTAATGACACCGATAGTTCTTAAATTTTGCATATTCTAAATATCGTAAATATAGAATATACAAAACTTAGTATGAACTTTTGATGACATATTATTTACCTTGTCCATTATTAATTTGAACGTGTTTACTACGTTCCCTAGAAGATTCTTTATAATACGTGTTGCGTTTCCTCATAACGAATCGTCAATAAATTTAGTACTGTCTTCAAGAAGATGCAAAAACAGAAATAAAAATTAAATACTTTATAAAAATAAACCCGTGTAAATCTCCATCAACCGACACCGTGACGACGAAGTTCTGTCAATGCTAGACCACGTTGCGAACGAATTAAGTGAGGATGGTGATCGCCTGTGGACGTTATAAAATACTTACAAATTGTGCGCAAATCCTCTTGGGGTTTTAGATATTTTGGATTTAATTATTATCCATCTTAATGCTATTTTGTAAAACATGCAGCTTACAGCACCACGTTCGTATTTTCTTTCTATTTGCTGTGTTAGTTATGTAAATGCTGTTCAAAGTTAAGCATTTATTGTGAGTTTTTGAGATCTAATAACTATTTAAAAATAATAAATTAAGAAAAGTCGAGCGCCACTCTCTAGATTCAAGTTTCTTATACACCACTACAAAATTTCAAGTTCAAAAGTGTAAAATTTGATTTTCTCTTAAACGGCAAAGGTCTAAAAGTGGACTTTATGCATAGGTAAACGCCACTTCTTAATGCAACCGCATAACATGGATGCATTCTACAATCATGTAATCAAACGAGTGGCCATCGAGCAGAGAAAGAAGTTGGAGTGTTTATGATGCGTATGAAAAACTATTAAACATTGAATGTAATATTAATTCGCAGAAACCAAGTCATCGATGATGCTTTTCATGTATTTCTTTTTTAGTAATATATATATTTACCATATAAATATTTTTTTAATCAAATCCATAAAAATGAAAATATACTACGTGGTATGTATAAATGATAGTTTAGCTAGGCAGTGGTCTGTTGAGCAAAAGTAATCATGCTAGCATCAAAGAAGGGTAAAAATCTAAGTGCAAACAAGGGAACTGGTGTTATAAACAGCCTAATGAACAGACTTCCTCCAGAATTAACCTGCCTGGGTATCAGTATTGTGGACCGGGCACAAAGCTACAAAAACGGTTGGCCAGGGGTGATGCTGGTATCAACGCTCTAGACTCGCACCGCAAAGCACACGATATCAGCCACAATACCAGCCCTAACGATTTAGCTGCGAGACATCGGGCCGATAATTTGCTCCAACAAACCAACAAAAAGCTTTCGGTAAAGATCTCGTCAAAAGACGCAAGCCTGCGAAAGAATAGCCGCTCTAGCGGTTAGTGGCCATACTGCTAAGGCGACTCATTAGGTATGGTTTGAACGCCAAATCGCACAACTAGAACTATGAAGCGGAAAATAAAGAAACGAAGAGCGAGAACATCGTTTAACAAAGTTCGGAGGATGATTAAGAATAATACGAATGCGTTAATTGATAAATGGAGGTAATCCTGAGTCCAGTGATTAAAAAGGCCTCTATATTACGGCAAGTTGGCTGTTCGACATTTTGGAGGAAAATGCAACACAGAAATACCTCGAATTATTCCAGTTCCTAAAAGCAGAGGATTATTACCATTTCTAATACCACTATTTGCCGGGCTTTCGGCAACCGAAGCGCTTGCCGGTGGTGCCGCTGGAATAGCTAGAGCCGTTAACGATGCTAAAAAGGGCCAAAGCAACGTGCTGGAAGAAGCTACTCGTCATAACTGTACAATAGAAGCTATAGCCCTGGGAAAGAAAGGGCCATATGGAAACGAGAGTTCTGCATTATATCTAGAACCATACGCAAAGGCCGTTTCTACAGCTTATATCGAAGCCGTAATCGCGAGTTCAAAATCCACTAATTAAGTTACTCTGAAAGAGCGTTAACTGATATCGGATTGCGAAAAGTTTCTAGAAATGCTCCATATTTTAGAGATGTATTTATGCGCGATAATTTGCCAAAAGATGGGCCCACAGTGAACGAATGTGGCAATTGTAAATTTAGATAGCGTTCGAGGATTCCAGGAACGCATTGGGTGTTATAAGAAAACGAAGATTGCGAGTATGGTATTATGATAGCTTTGGCGATGTAAAACCACCTCTGAATTAGTCGGTACTTTCGGGATGCGAGATCTACTACAACTACAAAAGAGACCCAAGAGTTGATAGTGTAATTTGTGGTCATTTATGTATCTTAAATTTCTACATTCATAAATCTGTATACAAATTTTTGGAATACTGCGTCGCACGATTTTTTTTATCCAGCCGATTGAATTAAATAAAAAATACAATCATGTGATCGGTCTGGTCGGATTTTTTGGTTGTAATTCTATTCGAAATACGGCAACGATAAATTATACTATATAGATAATGATACAGCTTAAAAATCTGTTAAAGTCTTCATATCCCGCACGGGATCGTACGAAATAGATGAACTTAACGATTATTTAACAAAACAATTGGTTGCTGACTATCGCACAAAAAACAAAATTAGGTAAAGAAGAGGGAGATTGGATGACTCCTCTATATTTAAACTGAGTGCAAAACAATAATACTCTGAAATGCAAACTTCAGAGTACACGCATTGACTTTACTCAACCGGGAAATATTGGTCGTATGTTTGGTTTCGAGCCCGAAATATTCTTCTCAAGATATTAGTCATAAATCTAGCTTGGATATCCAAATAATAAAACACACCAACCTACACGTCGAGTGTAATATTATAAAGGAGCGTACAGAAACGGGAGAATTGCAAAGACCTTATACGAAGTGGGACATTTCAGTACCACCAGGATATCTTTTGGATAAAATACCGAACAATACCCAATATTTAGAGTTTAACACCCGCATTATAGACAATATTAGCATCAGATTGGTCAATCAAAAAGGTGAACCGATAGATTTTGGCGGTGACGAGCCTTTCACGGTGAGATTGGAATTGAAGAAAGAATTATGGGTTTAAAATTTAGTAAAAACATTTTTTCCGTTGTAAAGTGTGGTGGTCAGATCTGTGGTGGTAACAAAAAACACCGATTTCTATAAAAAACAAAAAACAATCGTTGGAAGATTCATTAATAAATAAGTCTACAGCAACACATCATCACAGGCATCTCGCGCATTATCGAGTAAGAAGAAGAAGAAGAAAAATAAGAGTGATAACAATCACTTGACTGCGAAAGAGAAACTTTTCTAAAATATTTTCGGTAATGCCCATTTCGATGATTCAATCGTTAGATCTGATATTCATACATACTTGCGTTATGGGTCCAACAGTTATGCTCCATCAGATGAAATCAGATTTGTAATTCAAAACCAGGATTTGATTACTGCCACCCACGATAGTTTTCTATACATCAAGGGTAATATTACACGCAATCAAACCGATGCCGCGAAATCGTGTGATTTAATAAACAATTTTGCTAGTTTCTTGTTTGAAGAGATTCGATATGAATTGGGTGGACATCGTGTGGATGTTAGCAGAAATCCAGGTTTGGCTCGTCGTATGGCGCCGCCGACAAGAAAGCGCTGGCCCACATTGGATGGTCTCCTTTGAACGAGAACATTCTACAAGTGCAAACGATGCGGATTTGGTTAAAAAAATTGGTGTTTATTTGGCTCTGAAGCATGTATTCAGATTTGCTGAACACTATAGACATGTAATCGTGAATATGAAGCAGGAGCTTGTTCTGATCAGATCGAGAACTGATTTGGATTGTTATTATGGAGAGGCTGATGCCACCATAACGCTATCGAAAATTCAATGGAAAGTGCCGCACTTAAAAACTTAAAAACCAAAGGAGGCGTTCAAAAAATGGTAAAGAGAGCGGTTTTGACAGTGGCGATATTACAGATATTAGATTACATCTTAATTCTGATAGATATCCGTATGAAGCCATGAATTTGGATTTCGGCACAAATAAGTATGCATTGGCCTATAGGAATTACATTAACTTTCATGACCGAAATGAATGCAATATTAGCGGAGGATGCGCCGGTTCGAATGTTACATCAACAATCTGTATTCACATTCGACTATCAACAATTTAAAAATTGTCCGATTTTATAATCGATTGTGCCAATCAGAATGAGAACTTGAAGAATTCTACTGTGGACGTTAAACTGGAATTAGAATCCACCGCAAACTTCGAAAACAATATTAGTGCATACTGCTTAATAATCCACGTTGCTCTTATTCAATACAATCCGATAACAGGCGAGGTCAAAAGGATATAATATGGCTGGTGTGCAAGAGAAAAACGGAAAGAAGACAAAATAGTTATTTATGTAACAAGGACAAAAAAGTGCACTTTTATGTACGAGACTGAATTTGCTGGCCGAGGCAAGCAAACAGGCGAGGTTATTACAAAGCACTTTTTTCCGAGGTACATATTAATTTTTTTCCGTTGACCGTAAATTAATTAATTTTCTATTTATTACCGTTTACTGAAAAACAAAATGTTTAGTAATTTTAAACAAAAATTTTACGTTTGTTCTGATTTTACTGTACCTAATGTTCACTTCACCGTTCAGTATTGTAACATTTGTGTCAAAATTTATTAAAGGAAATAAAAGCTTTCCGCGTTCGAATATTGTACCGATAAAGCATTTGTTTACAACAATCACATAATTTTTATAAGAACACTTGATTATGATAGGTAATAGCGTTGATTGAAATATTGGTAAAGATAGTCAACCCATGGGATTATGCGACCCCGAAATTTGTTCTAAACATCAGAGGTCGGTAGTATCGCTTTGTGCTAAGAAAATACGTCAATTGTATTGTAGAATTTACAGAACAGTATTGCCGATAAATGTGAAATAAAAAACTGTAATTTTGCTGATAGTTTATGCTAAGGCACGACATTGTTGCCAACGCATCATGCCGTTGATTGAAATATTGGTGCATTGAGTCAATGTTGACAAACAAACAAAAACATGCGTTCTACAATATACAAGAATTTATTGATTTTTGTCGACGTACTAATTAAATGTGTGTCCTTTGTTATATATTTTTTTCTATTGTCTGTTAATTGTTCAATGTAATAATATTTATTTGTATCTTTCTTACGTAAGGTTATAACAATGGTTATACCATCATGACAAACATATATATGTACAAAGATTGTATACATACACATGTGAATAAAGTTTATTATTATGAAAAAAACCTGCAGATTTAAAAGTATTAATTTCGTAAAGAAATCGTTGAAAAAACGTTCTCCCAAAAAAACAATTTCTTTAAATACTTTTGAAAATTCCATACTCATATATTTATTACATTAACATCGTTTATCCGTTGAAAATGTTTTAAAATCTATTAGGCTTACGCAAGTAAATTTCTAAATTTTGGTCATTGAAATTAAAAATTTTTAACATAGAAACGCTTATCCTTCCCTTTTATGTTGGAACGAATGTTGAATTTTCTTATATTACAATCTAACGTACTCAACTGTTTGCATCTAAACAATATTATAACAAGCCTACTCATTTACTAAAGGTGTTGCTAAAAGTATGCAATTGTAGAATTTCTGACTAAGCCGATAAGGAATGTGACTCATAAACGATAATCCGGAAGACTCCCAATCGTAATCTTTTAAAACAGATTATGGTTTATTGGAAAAATTAAACTCGTATAAAAAATGTCTCAACAGCAGTGTGAATTCATGGTTCAGAGAATGCGACACTCATAAACTGTTAATTATCGATCAGTTGGTTAAAAATAAAACTATATCGAACCTTAAAGTGGGAGGCTAATAAACATATTTCTAATAGCTATAATTACAGTGATGTCACAAAACCACACCGTAAATAAGAATATTATCTGCATAAATAAGTGTAAATGTTTGGATATGTTTTATGTATAGCATTGTATTAGGTATGTTATTATTTATGTAAATTGTTTGTAAATTATTACTATTATTTTAGATCAGTTGGAATTGTAATTTTTGAAACAATGTTTATAATTAATGAGCTATTTTTACTTTAATTAAACTATTTTAATTCGAAACCATGATATTTCGATACAGTTTCAAAGAGTAAAATCCTAACTTTTTATCTCTACTAACAGATAACAAAGTGTCACTTTCGTAAATTATTTTTTTCCTCGGGAAAAAAGTGAGTACTATTTTTAACACCAAATTTCCCTCAATAATTTTCTAATTCTATTGTAATATGATTTTTCAATATTAAATCGTCATTTATTTCTGTCACAGAAAAGAATAATGTATTATACACGTATTATCCGCACCGCGTCGGGAGACAACACACCTCAAGCTAAAATCTAGTACTTTTATTTTTAGAAGTAATAGGAATAGGTTTTATTACCAAGTGAATTTAAATTTGAAGGTCTAGTGGAACCCACTTTCCTAAAAAACACGGTAACTTGTTGCCTTTTGAATTGAAAAATTTGAAAACCAATTTTTATTTAAAATCCTTTTCAACTGAACACGTAAAAACAAGTAGATACAAAAACCAATAATTTTGCGTTTCTGAACTCTAGTGGTATTTCTCCCAGTATGTTCTACTTTATTCCTAACGAAGTTATTAAATGACAAACAAATGTCAACATTATTATTTGCAAGTTAAAAAATAAAGTGCAAGCATAATTTGTAAAATAATTGTTTCTTATTTATCTAACACCGACCAAACCAAACTGTTTTAACAAATAACGCTTCGCATGTATTTTAGTAAATTATAAAAAAAAAACATTGTCATTAAAATCCAAGATAGTATCATCAATGGTATTATTCATAAATGAAAAATTCGTCACTTTAATTACTAGTTAATACGTTTACTAAATATTTGAAAACGTTGCAACATTGTATTGACAAAAGTAAATTTTACGGATTGTATGTTGCGCCATTTTTACAACGGTGGAATAAATTGAACTATTCTATTTCAAGAATCGTACACATTATAACTTAGCGCTTCAGTACAGGTGAAAAAGTAAACAAAAACGCAACCCAACATGCATATGTGAATTGCATCCGTGATACAAGGAAATACAAGCGGTTGACTATCTTTACCAATATTTCAATCAACGCTAACACTAATACTAAATCTAAGTGGACTAAATACAATAAATTAACAAAAATAGCGTCGTAATGATAAAAACAAACGTTCGATTCGAACGAAGTAACATGTAAATGTAGCAGATTAGTTATATGAGAACTGACGTTCCATAAATTTAGCCTCCAACCATTATTATATAATTTTGGTATATTGATTAAGAATGTTATCGAACAAGATGTTGTCAGATGTATTAAAAAACTATGCAACAAACGTCAAAACCGGATCAGATTCTTTCTTTCAACCGATTATGTTTATATTTCGGCTATACCCTTATGTATTGATTTAAGATCACTGTCAAAACCCATTGGTTTCCGGAAATATAGGAAAAATGTTTTCTTCATCCGCAAGAGTAATGATTCTAATAATTGCAAACAATTATGTGACTAATTAAACAATGTTTGCAAAGTTTTCGAAATATTGTTATACAGCATAATTTATCAAAGTATTTTTCAAGATATTTCGTCTAATCAACATGGTTTTCTGCTTCGTTGTTCTAGCACGCCCAATCGTGCATGTTTCTGCAATTTGATAAAAACTCAGCCCCCCAAGTCCAAGTAGAGATTGTTTATTTGGGTATAGCTAAGATCTTTGATCGTATTCCAAAACAACATTTTTCTTGTTAAAATGAAGACCTATGTGCCTCATAGCTCACTACGGTTATTCTTTCACTCATATCTTATCTGCCACCACCAATATGTAACATTTAAGAATTATTCATCTCGCTCGATATTCTCCAATTCTAAAGTTGCTCAAGTGCCAAACTTAGCCCAACCTCTTCGTTTTTGATTTTTTACCAAGGATATAACAGGCGGTCTGATCATACTCTTTTTACTGCTGATTTAAAATTATATGTACAGGATGTCTAACTTAATGTGATTATCTTCAACATAATTCAAACATTGTACATGCTGTTTGATCTCTAAATATAGACAAATGTTAAACGGTAGCGTATACGAGTGAGAGAAAAACTCGAACATAATTATTACATTGATAACGATATAATATTCCGATTCGCACTAATTAGGGGATCCAGATCAGGTCATATCGTCAGGAAACCGGTTTAAAAACACTGTTTTCTTTTAAATAAGTTTAAAACCATGGTTTGTAGAACAGGCTTAAACAACTGTTGGATTTATTGATAAACTCTTGTTGTAAAACTGCTTAACCGGTTTCTTCTTTTTGGTGGGATTGTCGACACTATTGCAACTATTGCATCCGTACACTTATCTACATTCGCCATGAAATTTCCAAATACTGCGTTATTTGTCGATTTATAAATGATTTTCGAAATCATTAAGCGTTGTACTTTGCATTTTCATGCCCAAATTTGCATATAAAAGGTTACAAAATAGTGGTTAGATGATTTGAAAAGACAACAAGACTAAAATGAGTTCCAAATAGCCCTTGTTATGAACTTATTACCGTTCCTGATCTTTCTTTTGGGTGACTATGCGGTTTCGCCACCGCGCTATACATGTTTATCATACATATTGACATTAAACCTTTTTATACAACAAGTATCTAAATTAAGATGGCGACATAAAAGTATAAGATATTTGATTCAACTAGATAACATAGATGATATAACATAAAACTGGCTAGACAATAGCGGGAATGAGCAAATGCGCTAAAAGACAGAGATTTACGTTGAAAAAGTGAGATTTACCTGTCGGAACACGATAGACCAAGCTATGCGGGTTCAAGAACACAGCTATTTTATAACCTTTTGTACAATATCTAAACGAATAACGCTGATAGATATGTGTTTTCTGTATGATTCTACATCACCTTTTTACAGTATACAGTAGGCATCAGTAAAGAACCAAAATCTGCATACACCAGTAAAGAACTAAAATCTGCATACACCGGAAAGGTTATCTTATTTTTTAATGTCTCCAAATTTTAAAATATTTCTAGATAGTCCGTTTCCAAACCATCATTTCACAGTTCCCTTCGCGAGAGAAGACGAACCCTTATATGGTTACAACGAAAATTTTGATGTTCATATAATCCGCCTTCATTACTGAAGTAACACTAAACAATCATCGCAAGATACATATTATTTTCATGTTTCGATAATTGGGATTTCATAAACCCACATAAATTTCGTATAGAAACTACTAATAAATGCCATCAGCGCCACCTAGTCAAGAGTATGTGTATTTCTGTTGGACGACCGCTAAGTTACCTTAACCTTGTATCGGTTTTATTAAGCTATTTCGGTTTGAATTCAATTATGCTGAGTATTGATAACGCTTGTAGTGTAGTAGAAAAGGTCTGTTAAATCTCTTGTCAATTGTTGCCTGCAGGATGCCAAAATCTATGTTATAACAGAGAGACATATGCACGAATTCATAAAATTTGACAGATGAAGTAAGTATACTGAGTAAGATGTTAATCAGTTATCAACGTCAGACAGTCATAGAATTTATTGTAATTAAAATACACTATTTGAAATACATTTGTATTTTATGATATTTTCCTAGATATTATCTCATAAACACTTCTCGACAAAAAATTTTTAATATTAATTAGAGTTTTTTTTGCCTTCAATCGACTTAAGTTGTTTAATGTAAACTAAGAGAGGTCCTTAGATATCTCCGTCTTATTTCATTTACTTCTACATTAAAGCCTAATTTACATTCGATTTACCAATTTATAAAGGATTTTCGAAATCATTATCCACTGTATATATGTCAATGAAGTTTTTCCTAGTTTTAATTTTCAATACCGAAAAATATCAAAAAAAACTTTGCGTATAAAACGCTACGACACTTGTAATTTATAATTAACATGAGCCCAGTTTACCGTTCTTTCGTACAAAATATGAGTGAATATTTTTGTTGTTGTACTACAAGTCTGCTGTAAAATCAAAACTTTTACACTGTAAATTTAATACTAACGGGTGCCCCAATAAGAACGATAGGAAAAAAATTTAAATAAAACAACAACAGTTTGAGATATCAAATTGGTTTTGGCTTTATTTTGAAGCTACATCCATGACATTATATGGAATAGCACATCATTCAAATGTCCGCCTCGGGCTCGCTGGCAGTGCTTCAAGCGGTCGGTCCAATTTCGGGATGACATTTTCGAGCATTTGCGGCGTTATGGCGTCGATGGCTACTCGAATATTGTTTTCGAGGGCATCCAAAGTGGCTGGTTTGTTGGAGTAGACCAATGACTTGATGTACCCCAAAGAAAATAATCGAGAGGTGTCAAATCACACGATCGCGGTGGCCAATCGATGAACGCTCGTTTGGTGATGATCCAGTCGCCAAACTTCTGTCGAACAGCTTCGAGCGTTGCGTCGCTTGTGTGGCTCGTGGCTCTCATCCTGTTGGAACCACATGTCGGTAATATCGATGTTATCGAGCTCTGGCCACAGAAATTTTTCCAACATCGCTCGGTAGCGTGGCCCATTGGTCGTAACGGTGTTTCCTTCCTCATTTCGAAATAAGGACCGATGATGCCGCATTCCACAATCCGCATCGGGAAGCGTGAAACGATGCATGATGAATTGTCAAACCTTATTGAATATTTGACAAGCTGAATGACGTTTGTATGTTTAACAGCTGTCTAGATATCCCTATTGAGAAAACCTATCACTTCTCTATTGGGGGCACCCGTTATTATAATAACAGAAACATAAACCAATAGTGCAGTAAGAAGAGTAATATTTGGTACAGCACGAAAAGTACGGTATTATATATAAAAATGAAATAATAACTTTAGAAGGGGACCGTAAAATTTTGTATAGACGTTTAATTTCTTTCAACTAACGCCCCGTGATCACGATAACAATACTTTGTAAATTTAAGAGTTTATTAACAAAAACATCGAGGAATTGGCTATAAAATTGCACAGTCACATTTATAATTCCTGTTTAAATATCTGATTTACAGCTTCCATATTGTTAAAAATTTTATGGAATAACTCGTTCCGCATTTAGAAGGAAGGAAGATTGTCAGATGTTTAACCCTTGTTTGGCTGGGTACGCAGCTAGTGATCGAGCCTGTTAGATTCATTTTAATCATTATTGAACGATACCGAAGTTTAATTTAAATATAAACAGACAATTTAATAATCTTTATTAATCATTTAAAGAATAGAAACACATTTTGACCTTCAATTTTTTTATATTTTGATTATATTCAAGGCCAACCACTGCATTCTTTAGATACACCCTTCATGCAGCAAGAGAGGGATAAACAAATACGATAGAAAAGAATAACGTCGCAAGTTCACACAAGAATTTTTGAATAAACGCCTCAAACACCTGGCATAACGATGCTTACAATAGAACGCTGTTGATTAAAATTAACACAATTACATAATTAACATTCAGTTTAAATTCTTGTTGTAAACAAGATAATTACATTTATTTCCACCCTATCAATATCGAAAGTACTTTCGGGGCGGTGGTAGAACACAAACCATTGAACAATCATTACGTAGAAGCGGTTTTAATTAGCAATGATTCAATTACATACACGCCATCTTGGACAGGTGTGGTGTCTTGCAAGAATGCCATCTTAGATGTGCTTTTGAATTTTTATTGTCACATCATTATACAAAAGTCGTTATTTATGGAAATCATGTGACGGAGGACGGCGCAAATAAACAACATGTTTTCAAATATTTTTTAGCAAAGCCACATCTACGACAAATGGGTGTAAATATGTGTAATTAGCAATTTTTAAATCATTTTGAAGCGAGCACAACAGTGAAGCTGTATAATTGTTTTTGAATTGAGATGAGGAACCATCACAGAATATTGAGAGCTTTTCTAAACTAGGGAACCTCTTCAGAATATCTCCAACTATTTTATACAGAAACACTTTAATGATGTGATAGGTCATCGCTCACTATGGTGTAACAAGTCGTTACAGTACCAGTCCAAACACAAGCTCTAAATAAAGTAACCTGTTGATGAGACCAATGAGCGGACTGTATCTCATCCTGTGAGATGAGGGAAAAGTTTTCTGCAAAACTCCAGATTTAGGGTCTTTGTTTATTTTCCTTGATTCAAATTCCTCTGATTGCACATATTTGATGTAACAATGAACTCTAAATGTAGGCAATTGTTTTTTTATTTCACATATAACGTCCTTAACAGTACCGCTGTGCTCAACTTGTTTGGGCCTTTTTTCAATGTCTATCCATACAACATTTTTCTCTTCATCATAATCATTGGTAGTTAACACGCTTTCGAGTTCATCCACACTCTTGCACTTAGAACAAGTTCCCAACATATAGTCTTCTTCTCAATGCTACATACAAGTTTTCTTAACAGATCTTTACCATTTGGTACAAATTCATTGTTTAGTATTTTATTAGTGTGTAAAGATTTAATAAATAATTAAAATTCTTATGATATTTACAGACACATACTGATGGTGTATCACTGACTAAAAGGACATGTTTGGGACGCAGCTCGTAAAATGTGGTATTTGTCACTTGGTGCATGCCTGTTTTCTTGATGAACTGTTGATAGGCTTCTTTAACGGACATGATAGAAACCTTTTTTGTAAATTAATTCTTTTGTTTGTTTCTGGGTCCTATATTGATTTTGTATCCCTTTTTCCAGGAGCCTGGTAGCTTATATCATCTCTAGTAAAAAAATCCTTCACAGTTTGCTTCTCTTCATCAGAAAGTTTAGATTTAAATTGGCGAGGGTTTTTTGTCAATATCAGATTAGGGTATTCTAGAACCAGCTTGCTTTTTAGAGGGACTGTCTGGCAACAATTAATTAATCCTATTCGCAAACTTTCCCAAGCGCTGTGGTCTTTTATAAGACCCAAGCTCTAGAGCCTCATTACGGCAATTTGAATTATCTTCTAATTTAGCCAACCTTTTCCGCTCTCGTTGTTTTTGTTTTCTTAATGTCTCGATTCTTCTTTATTTTCTAAAAATATCTGGCCCACATTTAATAAGATCTTTCTCTTTAGTTCTTATGGCTTTAATTCGTTGCCTTTCCTTTTCCCGATGTGCAGCAAGTCGTTGGGAATCTTATCTCATCTACTTAAAATATATTTTCTGAAAAAAAGAAACAAATATAAATAGGTAGTTTAGTCCTAGGTTTGAATAAAGAAAGCTTTATATGTATAAAGGCTATTGATGACATTTAGCTGTAAGACATTGTAGACGACTTTTGAACCCATTATACAAATGTCCCGTACGAAATTGTCCCGTACAGAACCACTGTTTTACATAAAAATACTAGTTTGGAAAAAATTTTAAGTAAATGAATGTATTGTTAATTGTACTTACCTAATTTTTGGAGATTTTGAAGATTCCGTTTTCTCACAAAGTTAACTTTTCCTAGATTTTGGTTCCGTACAGAACATCACGATCACTTCTAAAGTTGATATCTTTTTAACAGTTCTAAACTCATAAACAAGTAAACTGCAGGTTGACAATGATTGATTTTGAGGTTATGTTACTCTAAACAATAAAACAGGTGGAATTTGGAGGGAAATAAAGAAGAAATCATGTTTGACAACTCAAGTACATTTAAAGACTGTCAGTGCATGTTACGTCAAGTCGGAAAACATGGAGATGCAAATACCTCACAGTCACTTTAATAGAGCTTTCTTCTTATTAGAGTGAATGTTTCTTTTTTTCTTAGTAACAGTGGTCCATTGACCGATATACTATATTTTGTTTTATACTTTCGCTATTAGAGTTGTTTTCGTTAATGGCAGTTCCAGATGATCTTGTTCTCAATCTATTTTCTACTCCTTGATTAGCTGCAAAATTTTTCTCGTATTCGTTTATATTGGAAATATTGTTAAAAACACTCCCCCATTTTTTTGTTGGAACGAATTACCAACAAATTATTCTGTAGCACTAAAACGACAAATAATGTAAGAAATCTTAAGGCATACATTTATCGAGATTATTTAAACCACATTTTAAAAATATTTTCGATTGTACAGGGTGCTTTAGAAACACGTACTATATCAAACTTGGGTTATTTTAAATGGAACACCCCGTATTTTTTTCTATTTTTGAATTGTAGGATAAAAAATGTATGTATGTTCTTTAACATGTCCCTATACCAACTTACATCCGATTCTGAGATAAATCAATTTTACCTGATTTGCAGACCCTTACAAAAAATTGAATAACTTCAAGATAAATAAGAACAAGCAATTTTGTTTTACATCAGCTTACTAAGAAGCTCCAACATCCCTTTTGGAATATTTACTATTATGTTATGATGTACAGAGTGTTTGAAATACTACCGCATAACGCTAACGACTTAAAATTTAAATAACTTGCTTAACTTAAATGGAACACCCTGCATTTCAGTAGCCTGTTGGAATGAGGAACTAGTTACCTTTCAATCGGTATTAGGGTTACCAACCCATAACTCTGATAGTTTTAGAGATATTTTAAAATTTGCTAGTTTAACAATTTGCAATTTACTGAAATTTAAGTTACGTGTGAGATATCAGTAAAATGAACATTATCTTGCAAACATTTTTAATGTATAGCGTTGATTGAAATATTGGTAAAGATAGTCAACCGCTTGTATTTGCTTGTATCACGGATGCAATTCACATATGCATGTTGGGTTGCGTTTTTGTTTACTTTTTTCACCTGTACTGAAGCGCTAAGTTATAATGTGTACGATTCTTGAAATAGAATAGTTCAATTTATTCCACCGTTGTAAAATGGCGCAACATACAATCCGTAAAATTTACTTTTGTCAATACAATGTTGCAACGTTTTCAAATATTTAGTAAACGTATTAACTAGTAATTAAAAGTGACGAATTTTTCATTTATGAATAATACCATTGATGATACATATCTTGGATTTTAATGACAATGTTTTTTTAATAATTTACTAAAATACATGCAAAGCGTTATTTGTTAAAACAGTTTGGTTTGGTCGGTGTTAGATAAATAAGAAACAATTATTTTACAAATTATGCTTGCACTTTATTTTTAACTTGCAAATAATAATGTTGACATTTGTTTGTCATTTAATAACTTCGTTAGGAATAAAGTAGAACATACTGGGAGAAATACCACTAGAGTTCAGAAACGCAAAATTATTGGTTTTTGTATCTACTTGTTTTACGTGTTCAGTTGAAAAGGATTTTAAATAAAAATTGGTTTTCAAATTTTTCAATTCAAAAGGCAACAAGTTACCGTGTTTTTTAGGAAAGTGGGTTCCACTAGACCTTCAAATTTAAATTCACTTGGTAATAAAACCTATTCCTATTACTTCTAAAAATAAAAGTACTAGATTTTAGCTTGAGGTGTGTTGTCTCCCGACGCGGTGCGGATAATACGTGTATAATACACTATTCTTTTCTGTGACGAAATAAATGACGATTTAATATTGAAAAATCATATTACAATAGAATTAGAAAATTATTGAGGGAAATTTGGTGTTAAAAATAGTACTCACTTTTTTCCTGAGGGAAAAAATAATTTACGAAAAGTGACACTTTGTTATCTGTTAGTAGAGATAAAAAGTTAGATTTTACTTTGAAACTGTATCAAAATATCATGGTTTCGAATTAAAATAGTTTAATTAAAGTAAAAATAGCTCATTAATTATAAACATTGTTTCAAAAATTACAATTCCAACTGATCTAAAATAATAGTAATAATTTACAAACAATTTACACATAAATAATAACGTACCTAATACAATGCTATACATAAAACATATCCAAACATTTACACTTATTTATGCAGATAATATTCTTATTTTACGGTGTGGTTTTGTGACATCACTGTAATTATAGCTATTAGAAATATGTTTATTAGCCTCCCACTTTAAGGTTCGATATAGTTTTATTTTAACCAACTGATCGATAATTAACAGTTTATGAGTGTCGCATTCTCTGAACCATGAATTCACACTGCTGTTGAGACATTTTTTTATACGGAGTTTAATTTTTCCAATAAACCATAATCTGTTTTAAAAAGATGAAATTCTTCAGTAAAAGTTTCAATAAAAAAACACAAATTTTGAGAATTCGGGTGATGGTCTGTGTAAGTATTTAATTCCATCAGATTTGCTGTAATCTTTATATAGAATTAATGATTCGTTCACATTGAAAAACACTTGAGTCGTTAACTGTTAGCATTTCCTTACACGTATTACAATGTACTTTTTTATATATGTAGTGACTTAAATAACCCGCAACATACGACACTGAACAAGATTCTAAAGAACTATTAATTACGACATTGTCTTCATTGATTTTGTTCTCCAGACAGGTTCTAGACGATCTCTTTGTTTCATTATTTTCTACACTTTCATTTGTCCCAATTTTGTGATCCTCTTCCTCATAGTTAGTGTTAAATTGTTCATCTATACCATATAGTATCTTGTCGTTATCTTTTTCACAATTCCCTTGTTCTATTGGTATTTGCAAGCGAATGTGCATGTTATTTTCATTGTAACAAATAAACAGATAATCATTAAGCTTTGCATAGATGCTTCTTTAATGCGTTTATCATATCTTAAAATATAAAGTACACCTAAAGTTGATATTGAAACAAATGTATTACGAGGAGTCTTCCGGATTATCGTTTATGAGTCACATTCCTTATCGGCTTAGTCAGAAATTCTACAATTGCATACTTTTAGCAACACCTTTAGTAAATGAGTAGGCTTGTTATAATATTGTTTAGATGCAAACAGTTGAGTACGTTAGATTGTAATATAAGAAAATTCAACATTCGTTCCAACATAAAAAGGATAGCGTTTCTATGTTAAAAAATTTTAATTTCAATGACCAAAATTTAGAAATTTACTTGCGTAAGCCTAATAGATTTTAAAACATTTTCAACGGATAAACGATGTTAATGTAATAAATATATGAGTATGGAATTTTCAAAAGTATTTAAAGAAATTGTTTTTTTTGGGAGAACGTTTTTCAACGATTTCTTTACGAAATTAATACTTTTAAATCTGCAGGTTTTTTTTCATAATAATAAACTTTATTCACATGTGTATGTATACAATCTTTGTACATATATGTGTTTGTCATGATGGTATAACCATTGTTATAACCTTACGTAAGAAAGATACAAATAAATATTATTACATTGAACAATTAACAGACAATAGAAAAAATATATAACAAAGGACACACATTTAATTAGTACGTCGACAAAAATCAATAAATTCTTGTATATTGTAGAACGCATGTTTTTGTTTGTTTGTCAACATTGACTCAATGCACCAATATTTCAATCAACGGCATGATGCATTGGCAACAATGTCGTGCCCTAGCATAAACTATCAGCAAAATTACAGTTTTCTATTTCACATTTATCGGCAATACTGTTCTGTAAATTCTACAATACAATTGACGTATTTTCTTAGCACAAAGCGATACTACCGACCTCTGATGTTTAGAACAAATTTCGGGGTCGCATAATCCCGTAAGGTTGACTATCTTTACCAATATTTCAATCAACGGGTAGGCCAAACCAGGTTTAATTATTACCCTTTAATTACTTTTCCAAAACAAAAAAAAAAAAACTTAAATCTTGCCCGCCCTTCTAAACCCCCCCCACCCCCCCCCAACACCCCCAAACCCCCCCCCCCCCCCTCAAACCCACGACAAATCAAACCCCCGAACCCTTTAGAAACTCTATTTATAAAAATTTTTCTAAATTTGTTTTCCTTTCTTACATTCCCAGTTAACTTTTTTAATTTTTCGTGGATTCATTATTATCCCCCCCCCACGCCTGCACCCCCTACTCCCCCTAAAGCTTTTACGTAATTTGACTGACAGATAATTAGCTGCAGTTTACAGGCTACATAAATGTAGGTTGTTCCAATTTAGATTAAGCAAATTATTTAAGTTTTAAATCGTTAGTGTTATGCGGTAAGTATTAAAAACACTCCTGAACATCATATCATAATAGTAACATATTGCAAAAGCAGATGTTGAAGACACTATTAGGAAGTGGTGTAAAACTAAAGTTGCTTGTTCTTATTTATCTTGGAAGTTATTGCATTTTTTGGAGTGTCTAAGTTAATCAGATTTAAAATAACCTGGTCAACTTTGAAATGGTACATGTTTCTAGAGCACCCTGTACAATCCAAAATATTATTAAAACATGGTTTCGAATAAATCTATAAACATGACATATACCTTTTAAAATTTCTAACATTATTTGTCGTTTTAATGCTATATTAATAATCGCTGAGTATTGCCCCACCTTGTATACAGTACCCGTCCAATTCAATAAACTGAATATTGTCAGGTGTGTAACTTAAATCAAACAGTTAACTGCTTGGGATAATCAAAGATATTGTTTGCAAGTGTATGATTATGCCATGTAAAACCACAGATCAATGGGGTTTCAATTCCTCTTAGTACATCTCGTTAAATGACAATCATTAATTCCTTTGTATCTTTTCAGTAATAAACCTGTCTTAGTTTTGTGATGTATCATTTTTTTCTATCTGTATTTATGTCATTGCCAAAATGTGATTGATACTACAAAATGTAATTATTAATAATTATGTCGATTATATTCATTTATTAATATGCATATTAACTTGTTTCCATGCAATTTTTTCTTGTTTTAATAACTTCAAGTATTATAGGCTGTTTTATCACTCGGGACAATTTCCTCTTTAGGATTTCTAGTAGGCGGTTCACTATTATTTATTTCTTGATACATAAATAGCTACTTGTTGTTTTTCTGTTTCTAAACTGTTTAAAATGCACGTCATGTACAAAAAATTGACATCAAACAATTCAACAATTTATTATTTATCTATTAATATTAATCGGTTCCAAGTCTGGCCTGTTGCGCTCAGAAAAAAATTCGCCCGCGAGTACATATCTATTTCACAATTCTCCAAGAGTTTTCAGTATTTAACGTTTACTTAATGTTAATTTTTCTCATTGATTTTTAAGAAAAAGTAGGGTTGTCAGAAAATTATTATCTATGTCGCACAGGAGTCAGAAATTTAGGATTATAAAGAAATGCATTTTTCTTATTATTATTACAGTTTTAATTAAATTAAATTTAACAAAGACGAAATTATAAAAATTGCTTCTTGCACGAGATAAACAATAATGTTAGCTATATGTTTGTGCAAAATCAGGAATACATTTCTAAAAAATTGAAGAGATAAATTTATATTTACTTTATAGCTGCCTGAGAAAACAGCCTTTAAATTGTTTTGTATTTCGATGGCGTTGCTTTTTAATGATTTGGGTCACTTATTTAAAGGACGTTTATTACGTCAAGATAACGTGATAATTTTGCCATATTTCAAACATTAAAACCAGATTTGAATTTGTCAGTTTTATATATGATTCGTCAATATGTGCTGTGACATTTTCATTCCATTCTGGACGTCATTTTAACGTGAACATTTGGTCAGCCACTGACGTCTATTTCGTCGCATTTGCATCAAAAAATCACGTCATTTTGACGGCACCTTGTTTGCTGGGGAATGCATCCACAGTTTTCTATACATAAAGCAGCCTAAAAATTTTTAACAACGGCGTAAAGCAATTAATTAACGACAGCATGAACAGGTCACAGAAAATAGCCTTCTTGAGTATAACATTTGATCAACTATTTAAATGAAGAACAGAAAGTATTGAAGCATGCGTTAGCATCTAATATAAATATATTGATGCCTAATGTACAGGCCGTCTTATATAACGTAAAAACACAAGCACTCCAATAAATGAATGTTTCAGATGAACATTGATAATTTCTAAAGCGACCTTTATACAAATCCAGCCATTTCCAACAGTGAAAGAGAAAAACCCAATCGAAAATTTCGGTACGGAATTATCGTTATCTCGACGTTATATACCATTAAACGAATATTTACTACATACAGGTTGATGTGCAATTACAAAGTTACATCTATTATATTCAAGTTTCCATTAGGATTGTTTTGAGTAACTTTCGCCCGTATGGAACTGGTTTCCACATTGCATACGGGCGAAACTTGCTGAAAACGGTTTGTACTTAAATAGTAGTGATTTACAACTTAATGACTTATGGTGAATTGCAGGGCGAATGAACTATAGTCAAACGTTAACAAACTAATAATAATAATAATAATAATAATAATAATAATAATAATAAAATAGTTTATTTGATTCAGTAAAAATATACATGTTCACCAGTACGCAAGATCAAGTGTTCTTTAGAGATCGAGAATATTTACTACTAAAGTCACAAATAATGCATTTAACCAGTTTTTCGTTAGAATATTTATGAAAATTGGATATGATGTAAGTTTTGTAGCCGTTCATCTCAATGTTTCCGCGAGTGCGCTTTTAATCTATTTGAAAAGTTCTTTTTCTTTAGAGTGGATGATTTTGTGCTTCTGCAAATAACGCTTAGTGGTAGTATTGAAGTCGCATTGATCACAACTAAAAAGTCGTTCATCTGAATGTCTCAGTAAGTGCCTCTGCAAATAAGACTTTATTGTAGTTTTATAGTCGCATTTATCACAAGTAAACGGTCGTTTACCAGTATGTTTCATTAAGTGACTTTCAAAATCCTTTGAAAAGTTGGAACGATAATCGCACAGATTACAATTAAATCGTTTTTCTTTAGAGTGCATCATTTTATGGTTCTGCAAAGTAGAGTTGGAAGTAGCTTTAAAATCGCATTGATCACAACTAAAAGGTCGTTGATCTGAATGTGTCCCTAAGTGAATTTTCAAAGTAGCCTTGGTTTTAGTTTTGAAGTCGCATTTATCACAAGTAAACGGTCGTTGACCTGTATGTTCCATTAAGTGCGTTTTTAAATCCTTTGAAAAGTTGCAACGATAATCACACAGATTACAATTAAACCGCTTTTCTTTAGAGTGGATAATTTTGTGTTTCTGCAAAAGAAGCTTGGTTGTAGTCTTGAAGTCGCATTTATCACAAGTAAACGGTCGTTCACCAGTATGTTTCATTAAGTGACTTTCAAAATCCTTTGAAAAGTTGGAACGATAATCGCACAGATTACAATTAAATCGTTTTTTCTTTAGAGTGGATCATTTTGTGCCTCCGCAAACTAGACATGTCTTGAGCTTTGAAGTCGCATTTATCACAAGTAAACGGTCGTTGACCTGTATGTTTCATTAAGTGCGTTTTTAAATCCTTTGAAAAGTTGCAACGATAATCACACAAATTACAATTAAACCGCTTTTCTTTAGAGTGGATAATTTTGTGTTTCTGCAAAAGAAACTTGGTTTTAGTTTTGAAGTCGCATTTATCACAAGTAAACGGTCGTCCACCAGTATGTTTCATTAAGTGACTTTCAAAATCCTTTGAAAAGTTGGAACGATAATCGCACAGATTACAATTAAATCGTTTTTCTTTAGAGTGCATCATTTTATGGTTCTGCAAATGTAGAGTTGGTAGTAGTTGAATCGCATTGATCACAACTAAAAAGTTGTTCACCTGAATGTTTCTTCAAGTGATATTTTAAACCATTTTTAGAATGTGCACCAAAACTGCATACCTTACACAAAATTGATTAATTTTTATGAGTCTTCAAATGAAATTTAAAAGTAATTTTGCTGACAGTCTTATAACCACAATCGCGACATTCGAATGAAGATGTACTGGTTTGCGGTAACTCTTCATTTATATCAAATTGTGCACCAATATGTGAAGTCATATGTTCATCTAAAGAATGACCTTCGATGCAAGTGTAATTGCAAAGGTTACACTGTAAAGATCCAATTATGAAGTGTATTTGTTTATGATTTTTTAAAGATGAATTATCAGGAGTTGTGTAATTACACTGATTACATTTCAAACGGTGGGTGAATACATGATCGGATAATTTTTTTTGCCATTAGTGCCATAATTACATTGATAACAATAAAAATGTTTACCAGGGTACATTCTTCGACAATCGAAAGGATGTCAGTGTTAAATAACAAGCAATCATCACTGATAATTTCTTCATGCTTAATTCCATCGTCAAGGAGCTCCTGTTTGATTTCTTCTTTAACGAGAGGTGGATATAGTTGGTGGACTGCATCGATCTCTACTTTACATTCGTAACATGCGACTGGATTGTCAGTGACGCTCAGATCCTTCAATAAAATTAAGGAGTGTAATTGAACAGACATAGTAATGTGACACTTACTTGTTCGGTAGTTACCTCCGACAGCTCGAACTCAATATGGTATCATTGTTTAGTTCAAATTCTGGTTCTTGCAATTTTTCGCTAAACAAAACTTTGCACGTAATTTCGGACATTGTTAAAAAAATAGAAGAAAATAAAATCACGTTCAAACGTTTGTTACTAAATGCCACCATTTGTCAAATTCCAGAGGCGTCACATTGACTCACAAATTCAACAATAAATTTTTAACAAACTTTTACATTAGTACTTTTAAAATGGCAACGTAGTGAGTTTTCAGAAAAACCACTTTTGTTTTGTATTGAAGCTGCTTTTAAGTTTTTCCAAATCTACTTTATACCTAACAAAGACCGTGCAGGTCTTTGGGGACGTCCATTCTTTATTCTAAACAGGTCCAGACGTCATAAAATAATCGTTTAATGGATGTGTGGGAGAAATTAGTTCTATAGTAAAATTGTAACATTAAGTTAAACACGACATCTGTCGGTAAATATTGTAACACCGCCTGAAGATCAGTGGCGGCTCGTGGTCAATCATACTGGGAGGTCAAAAATTAATTCAAAAAATAGGCATACTTAAAAAAATATAAATAACTCAAATGCACCGCAAAATTTTATACAATCTACAATTTTGTTTAAAATATAGCGATTTTTGGAAACATTCTCATTAAAATCTCTAAGGGATTTTCTGTAGCTGTGTACGAATATCAACATTTCCTACGGTTGCAAATTTACCGAGCATTTCATGCTTTCTTGCAGACGAAACATGCTTTTTTATTTCCTCTTTTAAATGTTTTAAATCTGACACCCGGATTTGGACTATAGCGAATCTGACGAGTCTTTAGAAAATAATAAACAAACAAAACAGTAAAATACATTTGATACTTCACAACCACATATCCAGTCAGCTAAATCGTACATTACCTTGCGAAAGTTTCGATGAACATCTTTATTTTGTCTTGCTAGTCTGTCAAACTTAGTTCTGGCAAAGGACGACCATTTGCCTTGAACTCAACTAATTTTGTAAAATTAAGTTTGTTAGCACTTTTAGTTGTTTAATTTCCTCTGCACTACCGACATTTTCTATTATAGCGCATGCACACGCGAATCAAAAATAGTATTTTACAAAACAACAACAACAGTAAAATCTATATCAATATAAATTCTTAAATTGATTTAAAACACGCAAAAATCGAATCAAAATCGAGCGTAGTTGTACACCCTATACGAAGTCAACGTAAACTGCGGGATCCGGCTCATGACCCAAAGTTGATTATTGTTTCCGGACGTTCGCGTTTATTCGGGCGCTGCACGTTTTTCGAGTTTTTCGGGTAGATCTAATTCAATGAGTACAATTCTTTGCACCGCCAGCCCAAGGTTGAAGAGGATGAATTACGAACGACGGCCGATAAATTTTAAGTTATTGTACTTGCGACTTAATTACCTATTTTAATAAAAAACACGTAATAATGAATATTTTTTTATATATTGTCAAAATTTTTGGGAGGTCATTGACCAAATGACTATATAGACAAGCAGCCACTGCTGAGAGAAGATTATAAAAGCGAGAAACCATGAGCTTCTCTTGTTGTCTGATTCCTTTCTGTTCTCTCGGTCGCGAACGTGATTGTAAGTTTAAGGTGATGGGAAAGTAATACTAGCATGTGCCTATTATTTTTAATCCAACTTAAAAATAAACTATAACCGACAACACCACATTAGTGAAACCGACGTGATTAAAAAATATTTGTGAAGTACAAGTGTGTAACAAAATGTCCGTTAGTGATTCATCCGCATCCGAACTTAAACAAAGTGACCGTTTGTCCTTTCAACTATCGCCATTTTGGCCCGTACAGCCATGGATAAAATGCGTACAGCCAGCAGCGTGGTTTGCGCAAATTGAAGGACAATTCGCTTTAAACGGCATAGTTAGTGATGAAAGAAAATATTATTGCGTAATCGGTAATTTAGAACCACGTTTCGCATCGGAAGTAGTGGACATATTGATATCACCGCGTTCGACCGGAAAATACGAAAAAATAAAATGTGAGTTAATTGCACGCTTGTCGACGTCACAAGAGAAGAAGAAACGGCAGTTACTTGAATTCGAAGAACTTGGTGATCGGCAACCGAGTCATTTTCTACGCCATCTTAGAGGTCTTGCTTATAATGCAGTGCCAGATGATTTGCTCTGTACTATTTGAATCAGCTGTTTACCAGCATGTCTACAGGCAATTTTGGCGACAGTAACAGCACAACCTTTAGATACCGCAGCCAATCAAGTTTGCGAGTCCTAGTGTAAAAGCTCTGGTAACAAAAAGGGAACAACATATCATGCGACGCCATTAATAAAACGAAGACGCTGGATACACATGGAACAAACGTATTCTACGCCAGCGCCATCTCACGGCAACTATAAGCAATATCCAAACGGTTAGAAGAAGTAGAGAGAAATCAAAATGGCCGCTTCCGCTCTCCGTCCCGTCACAACAGCAGATTCCGCAGGTCTTCGAGGAGTCGTTCACGGAACCCAAATTTTTGCTTTTACCATAATCGGTTTGGTGACAAAGCTCGCAAGTGCACCAATCCCTGTGAATACCCAAAAAAAAACGAGTAAATCTGGTGGTTCAAGCGGCAACAGCCAGACTATCCCAGTGCCGTCTATTCATCACTGACAAAGACAACATAAAATATTTAGTGGACACCGGCGCAGACACTTCCGTGCTACCTAAAAGACTTATAAAACGCCCCCTTTGTATAAAGAAAGATTTTACATTGAGTGCAGTGAACGGTACTAATATTCCAACATACGAGTTCGTACATAAAGTGCCTTAATTTATCCTTGCGTCGTGAGTTTCTGTGGAGTTTTATCATAGCTGATGTTAACCAGCCGATAATAGGTGCAAACTTTTTAGCACATTTCGGTTTAGTTGTGGCCATTCGTAGTGGTAGATTAATAGACACAATTACTAATCTAACAGCAAACAGCGAGAAATGTAAAGCGGAAACCCCTTCTATAAAGACTATTACTGCAGAAATACCAGATTTATACCGTGAGCTTATTATTAATTATCCTAGCATTACCAACCCTTCCATAATGCAAAATGCTAAGATACAACATTCTACAGTTCACCACATAACTACACCCGGGCCATCTACATGGAGTCGACCGAGGAGATTGGCACCTGATAAATTCAAAGCAGCCAAGACAGAGTTTGAAAACCTCCTAAAAGCCGGAATTGTTTGACCATCCAGCAGCGATTGGAGTTCACCACTACACATAGTCCCTAAAAAAGATGGAGAGCTGAGACCGTGTGGTGAGCCTTAAATGCCCGAATAATTTCATACAAATAACCTTCTTTTCTGTGATAGATCTTGCTAAGGCATACCATCAACTACCGGTGGCTGAAGAAGACAGCTATCACTACACCTTTCGGTTCGTTCGAATACTTATACATGTCTTTTGGACTCAGAAATACTGCCCAAACCTTCCAAAGATTTATAGATGAGGTTACACGAGGACTAGATTTTTGTTTCCTCTACATCGATGATGTGATCATATATTCTGAAAATGAAGAACATCACATGCAGCATTTACAAATCCTGTTTGAACGTTTTAGCAAATATGGTGTTAAGATAAATACAAAAAAATTCCAATTTGGTCAACACAGAGTGCATTTTCTCGGTTACACTATCAGTGCAGAAGGAGTACAACCTCCACAAGGAAAAATTGATACCATACGTAACCATGCTCAACTAGGTTCTTAGGAATGTTTAACTTCTATCGTCGTTTCATTCCTCACGCCGCTGAGAAATTGGCACCACTGACATCACTTTCTAAGAAAAACAATGAGGACGTCCAGTGGACTATAAACGTAGAACAAGGATTAAATGAGGCAAAGAATGTGTTATGCAGTGCTACACTACTTGTGCATCCAAAGCACGATGCCAAACTGTCAATAGCAGTGGATGCTTCGGAGTGCTGCAGCAATACGATGAAGCAGATTGGAAACCTCTTGCATTTTACTCCCAGAAACTGAACGAGGCTCAATTAAAATACAGCACATACGACAGGGAACTCTTAGCAGCATACCTGGCAATCAAACGATTCAGACACAACATAGAAGGCCGTCATTTCACATTGTATACCGATCATAAACCTTTGACGCATGCATTCCAGCAGAAACCCGACAAAGCTTCACCTAAACAACATCGTTACTTAGATTACATTACTCAATTCACAACTGAGGTCCAATATATCCCAGGTTGTGAGAACACAGTAGCTGATAACTTATCGCTAGTTGGAATTGATGCTGTAACTACAAACTCTAATATCGACTACACCAAAGTCGCCGAATCGCAAAAATAAGATTATCATCTTCAGGCAAATGGCATCCTGGAAAGAATTCATCGCCAGTTAAAAGCAGCAATCGTTTGCCAGAACACAGCAAATTGGGTAGATGCAATTCCAACCATCTTACTTGGAATGCGCTCGGCATACAAAGAAGACGTACAGGGAACAAGTTCTGAATTGGTGTATGGACAAACTTTGCGTTTACCCGGATATTTCTTTGAGGAGCATCGCAAAGAGATTCCAGCAAACAAATTTATCCAAGAGCTACGGAGATTTTCCGACAATTTAGTTAGAAAATCGTTAGAACCATTCTACGATAGACCATTTCCAATTAACAAGAGGAACGATAATGGTACATACTTAAAAAAAATTGGTATTAGACCATCAGAAAGGTTGGACGTGTTTTCAATTTGTGCGGAAAAAGTCAGTTTAAGTAATTATAATTAAATAATGGACGGTTAGGTTTTGTATGAAGGTGTATGTAATCAATTGTGAAATGCGTTATAGAAGCAGATAACAATGTGTTAAGTGTGATAGGTAGTGATAGGAGATATATGTACATAATATGAACGTAAGTGATAAAGGAACGTATTTATAGTTTATTTTGACTTAATTTAATACATTCGTGAATCTTTATTTAATTGGGGACGGGTTGAACAGTTATTTAATAGAATAAAATTGAACAATTATAGTTAAAACTGGGGATCGTTAGAAATAGGAATTAATAATTCGTGTGTACAAGCGGAATTACTAAAAATGTCAGAATCGGAAGGATCATTGTCGGAAACAAAAAAAGAAGAACGGAAGAAGAGCTGTTCAAAGTCTTTAGGAAAAGTAAAAAGTGGGAAGATCACCTGAGAAAGCCGACGAAAGGAGAGAGGAAAAAAGTAGAGTTGTGAAAAGCACGGGAAGAACTGAAGATGATGAAGAAATAAGAAACATATGGAAAGAAATGCTGAAGGAAATAAAAGAAATCAAATTAAATCAGATAAAAACTAATGAGGAAATTAAAGAGATGAAAGAAGAAATGAAAAAAATTAGTGAAAGGCTGGAACAAAGTGTAAGACTGTGGAAGAAAAATGCGAAAGTTTAGAGAGAAGAGTAGAATTTCTAGAGAAGGAAGACAAGAAGAAAAATTTGGTGATTAAGGGAGTGGAGATAAGAGGAGGAAGAAAAAGAAATAAAAAAAAGAAATAGAAGATATGATAAAAGAGACGTTAGGAATCGAAAAGAAAATTGAGGAAGCTACGGAAATAAGAAAAGGTATAGTGATAATTAAAATGGAAAATATTGAAGACAAGATAGAAATTCTAAGGAATAAAGGTAAAATGAAAGGCACGAAAATATATATAGATGAAGATTTGACAAAGAAAGAGAGGGAAATTCAAAGCAATCATAAGGATGGAGGCAAAGAAATTGGAAAAAGAAGGAAACATAGTGAAAATTGCATACAAAAAATTTGGGTTGGAGGAGAAGAAAGAAGATGGATAGAGAAGGAGAGACAGATAAGAAAATGGTTACCAAAAACTAATCAAAGATATAGGGGGAAGAGGAAATGGGAAAAGGAGGGGTTAAGAAAAATGGGAAAAATTAAAGAAAAAAATAAAATACTTTTTTGGAACATTGCGGGTATAAAAATAAGGGGGAGAATTTTGGAAATATATAAAGGATTTTAAAATGGTGGGCATGGTGGAAACTTGGATGGAGGAAAAAGATTGGGAGGTTTGGAAGGACAAAATGCCAAATGAATTTGTATGGGAAATTCAATATGCGGAAAGAAAGGAAAAAAAGGGGGAAGAGCGAAAGGAGGAATAATTATAGGAGTAAAAAGGAGTGGGAAATAGAAGAGGAGGGAAAAGTAGAGAAAATTAAAGGGATGATGAATACGCGAGTAAAAACAGAAAATGGAGAGAAGTATAACATACTGACGATTTATGGAAGAGAGATGGAGGAAACTAAAATGATCATTGAAAAGTATATAAAAGAAAGAGAGGAAGGCAAGCTGATTATAGGGGGAGATTTTAATGCCAGAATAGGGGAAGAAGGAGGAATAATGATAAATGGAAGAGTTAAAATAGGAGATCCATGGACAAAAAATAAATGGACAAGGAAGAAGATTATTAGAGCTATGTGAAGAAAGAGGTTGGATAATTATGAACGGAAATATGGAAGAGAGTGGAAAAGGAGAATATACATACATAAGTGAAAGGGGCAGTCTGTAATCGACTATGTATTATTAAATGAAAAATGTAAGGAGGACGTGGAATTGCTAAGAATAGGAGATGAAGTGGAATCAGACCACCAACCATTGGAAGTGATCATGTTGGAAGAGGAAGAAGAGAATCAAGATGAAAAAAATAAAGAATGGGGAGAAAGAAAATATGGACAGAAGAGACAGTAAAAAATATAAAGAGAAAATGGAAGAAGAAATGGAAATATCAGGAGAGATGGAAGAAGATATTGAGAGAATACTAATAAAATGAAGGAGGCGACGGAAAAGAGAAAGTACAGAAAAATAAAAAAGAATTAGGAAACAAGAAAGAATGGTGGAACAAAGAGTGTGATAAGGGGAAAAGAGAAGTGAGGAAAGGAAGACGAAATTGGAAAACAGGAAAGATAGAGATAGAACAATACAAAAAGTAAAAGCAAATTTCAAAGAAATATGTGAAAGAAGAAAGAAAGAATATAAAACACAGATGGGGAAAAGGATAGAACAAATAAAAATGAGGGACAAGCATGGGAATTTATTAACCAAAGAAGGGGAAACAAAAAGGATGGAAATAAAAATAGAAGGAAACGAATGGAAGAATACTGCAAGAAAATGTTAAAAGGAACGGAAGAAAAAGTAACAAGCAAAGAGATGGAGAGGACAAAAATAAGGCATAGAGAAGGCGGGATAGAAAAAGAGGAGATGGAGAGAGCAATAGAAAAAGTGAAAATAGGGAAAGCAGAAGGGACGGATGGAACGCAAGGAGAACAATGGAAATACACTGGAGAAAAATGAGAGAACAGCTAAGAAGGATATACGAAAGAATATGGAAAGGAGAAGGAATACCCGAAAAATGGAAGGAGGCAATAATATGCCCAATATACAAAGGAGGGGATACAAAACAAGTGAAAAATTACAGAGGGATAAACCTAACGAATGTGGGATACAAGATATATGCTGAAATTATAAGAGCAAGATTAGAAAAACAATTAGACGAGAAGAAAATTATCCCAGACTGGCAAAACGGATTTCGAAAAGGAAGAGGGACGATAGATAATATTTACATACTAAAACACCTAGTTAATCAAGAAATAGAAAAGAAAAGAGGAAAGGTATTTGCTATATTTTTGGACATTAAGGCAGCGTTCGACAACGTGGAAAGGGAACGATTATGGAAAATTATGGGAGAAGTGGGGATAGACAAGGATGTGAAAGACGCAATAGAGGAAATATATGAGGAGACAAAATGTAGAACGAGAGTGGGAATGAAATTGGGAAGAGAGTTTTGGACGGAAAGAGGGCTAAAGCAGGGATGTCCATTAAGCCCTAGCCTATTTTCAATATATATTAGAGATTTAGAAGAAGAAATGAAGAAAAATCAGGTAGGAGGAATTGTAATTGGAAGAAAAAGGTATGGGTGCTGGCGTATGCGGACGATATTGTCGCATTAGCGTCAAAGGAAGAAGAGATGAGAGGGGTGATTAAAGTTTTGAAAAGCTACCTGGAGAAAAAAAAATTAGAAGCAAATGTTGAGAAAACGAAAATAATAGAATTTAAGAAGAGAAAAGGAAGACCAAAGGAAAATAAATGGTGGTGGGGGAGGAAGAGATAGAGAGAGTAGATAAGTATAGATATTTAGGGTACACTATTAGATATGACAATAAGGATGGGGATCACATAAAAGTGTTGAGACAGAAAGGAAATAAAATAGTCGGGCAAGTATGGGGATAGGAGAAAAACATTTGGAAAGGATGTAAGAAAAAGAATATGGATTTTTGAGAGGCTAGTAAGAAGTGTGATGTTGTATGGGGCGGAGATTTGGGGATGGAAGGAATGGGATGAACTGGAGAAGATTCAGGAAAAATATGGTAAGTGGACGTTAGGACTTGAGAAAGAGACACCGGGTTATATAGTCGAAGAAGAACTAAAACTAGAAAAATAAGGATACAAACAGGAAAGAGAGCTTTAAGGTATGAAGAAAAAATGGTGAACAGAAAAGATAACGAGATACTCTTTGAATGCTGGAAAGAAGTGGATGGGCAGAAAAGGCGATATGGAGAAGAAGAAAGAAGAAAATATTATGAACGATGCGGGTATGCGAGAGAAGAGATCAAGAGGTTAAGACAAGAAGGAAGGCTTATGGAGGAGGAGATAATAGCAAGGGATAAGGACGTACAAATACAAGAAAGAAGAGTAAGAATAAAAGAAGGTAAATATAACGAGAAGTATAGACAAATTACAACAGAAGAAGTGCCGAAGTACATTACAGACGGTAGAAGCCTAAAAGAAAAAAGAATTATAGCAAGATTTAGAGCCGGTAATGAAGAGTATGGAAACAAGTATTGGAGGGGTGAGGAGGAGAGAATGTGCAGGCTGTGTGGAGAGGAATGGGAGGATATAACACACATGAAAGACGGGTGCGCAGAGCTGAGACGTGAGGAAACAGAATGGAAGACGCTGCTAGGGGAGAAGGGAGAGGGGATACAATGGATGAGGGAACTGTTGGAGAGAAGGAAATGGATAGATGATAGGAAAAGAAATTTGAAGTTAAGTTGATTTGTAAATAAAATAAAATACCGATTCTTTTGTTATTTAAAAAAAACAAAATAAATATATTGATTGATAATTTCAAAAAACAATAAGGTTGTATGTGTCAACTTGGCCAGAATCAAACCTAAATTTTTAGTTAACAACGATGTAAGTTTATCGCATCCCACGATAGGGTTGAACAGAAATAAATGACACGTCACCTTTATTCCCAACAAAACTACAAGATCTGGCCGCAAAATACGATTACCAACACGGTACCAATGAACGTTGTCTCTGAAAATGGAGTAATGTAGTGATATTAGTTCTATAGTAAAATTGTACATATTAAGTTAAACACGACATCTGTCGGTGAATATTGTAACACCGCCGGAAGATTATAAAAGCGAGAGAACCATGAGCTCCTCTCTGTTCTCTGATTGCTCTCCTGTTCTCTCGGCTCGCGAACGTGATTGTAAGTTTAAGTATATATGTAATACTAGATGTTTGTAAAATATAAATTTTGTGTCTATTATTTAATCCAACCTTAAGAATAAACTATAACCGACAACACTACAGATCAGTGGCGGCTCGTGGTCAATCATACTGGGAGGTCAAAAATTAATTTAAAAAATAGACACTTAAAAAAATATAAATAACTCAAATGCACCGCAAACTTTTATACAATCTACAATTTTGTTCAAAATATAGCGATTTTTCGAAACATTCTCATTAAAATCTCTAAGGGATTTTCTGTAAGCATTGTCTAGCTGTGTACGAATATCAACATTTCCTACGGTTGCAAAATTTACCGAGCATTTCATGTGTTTTGTTTTTTATTTCCTCTTTTAAATGTTTTAAATCTCTGACACCGGATTTGGACTATAGCGAGTCTGACGAGTCTTTAGAAAATAATAAACAAACAAAACAGTAAAATACATTTGATACTTCACAACCACATATCCAGTTAGCTAAATCGTACATTACCTTGCGAAAGTTTCGATGAACATATTTATTTTTGTCTTTGCTAGTTTGTCGTAAACTTAGTTCTGGCAAAGGACGACCATTTGCCTTGAACTCAACTAATTTTGTAAAATTAAGTTTGTTAGCACTTTTTAGTTGTTTAATTTTCTGCACTACCGACATTTTCTATTATAGCGCATGCACACGCGAATCAAAAATAGTATTTTTACAAAACAACACAACAACAGTAAAATATATCAATATAAATTCTTAAATTGATTTAAAACACGCGAAAATCGAATCAAAGTCGTGCGTAGTTGTACACCTTATACGAAGTCAACGTAAACTACGGGATCCGGCTCATGACCCAAAGTTGATTATTGTTTCGGACGTTCGCGTTTATTCGGACGTTGCACGTTTTACCGGGTAGATCTAATTCAATGAGGACAATTCGCACCGCCAGCCCAAGGTTGAAGAGGATGAATTACTAACGACGGCCGATAAATTTGAAGTTATTGGACTTGCGACTTAATTACCTATTTTAATAAAACACGTAATAATGAATATTTTTTATATATTGTCAAAATTTTTGAGAGGTCATTGACCAAATGACCATATGGACAAGCCGCCACTGCCACAGATGTCTTTTTAAGGGCGTCTGTAGGATATTGTTTACGGATGTATGGATTACGTGTCGGTATAGTGAAAGCGTTCGTACGCTCTTCCCACGCTGGTTAAACGAATGAAATTTAAAACAAGGTAATACAGGAATAAAATACATAATAGGCAAGTAAACTAGTGAATTAATGTTAAAAACTGAATTTGTAGGATAAACGTAATAAACGTGGAGAAATTTAGTTGACCTAATTAATTATAAGACGTGTGAGAGGAAGTTTGGTTGCCTAGAAATAGGAGAAAATTAATTAATGAATAATAATTATAGAAACAGAGTATCCAGTACTGGTTCAATTGAAGAATTTCTGAAGAGAAAAAGAACGGAAAATCAAACAGAAAAACAACCGAAGGAGGAAAAATTACAAGAAATTTTCACCAATAAAACAAATATGGAAAACGTAATAGCGGCGATTAGAGAGCTCAGAAACGATGTTAAGGGAGATGAGGGAAGAATTCAAAAATGAGATTACAATATTATGGGAAGAAGTAATATATATAAAACAAGATATGAAAAATAAAGAAGAACAATAGGATATGAAGAAAAGAATGTTACAGCAGCGAATTTTAGAAATTGAAGAAAAATTAAGAGAAAAAATATAGAGAGATCCGAAAGGGTAATATAATTATTGAAAATGCCGAAAAAAGTTGTCGACACATGGGCCCCGTCACAAAGTAAAGTTTAAGTGAAATAAGAAGAGTGATTGTGTTAGAAAATAGCGTGAAGTGGTCACAAAAAGTTAGGCATTCAAGACAATTAATTAAACACTTAAATATAGGTATTTATAAACACGGTAAAAGGAACATAAATCGTACCATCAAGCAAAACGCGTATCGGTTGACCCAGACTGATAAACGAACGTTAATCACACATTACTTTGAAAACGATGAGCCAAATAATAAATAAGATCGCGATACAAATTAAAACGAGAGCGGATCAAAGAATAATTTTTCGCTACCGTAAAATAAAAGAAAAACATAAGCAAACATGAGTAACACAGACAGCGAGTCAACGGAAGGTGAAAAAAGAAAGAGAAAAACATACAGGTCGCCACTAAAATCAAAAGAAAAGAACGAAGAAAAACTAGATAAAGTATTAGAATTGATACATCAGCTAATAATCGATGCCCGTATCTTTGGCATTTTGCGTATTGTGTGTATTTCCCTTTTCACGTGTGGTGGTTCAAAATTCACAAGGCAGTTTTGTAATAATTTGACATCGTAAATTTCCTTGTTGTTTTTGTTGTCCTGAAGGTCGATAAAAAACATTGATAAAGGGTTTTTTGTAACACGGTGTTTTATATTCCATGTGTTGAGTACTTTGTGACCAAGTTTTTCTAGTTCCTTTTTTAGGGATTCCATATTTGATGATGGATTTTTGACTACAACGCAAAAATGTCTGTCTTGTTTAGGTTTATACGTGTAGAACTCAGTGTTGCGTTCCTTTAAAGCTTTAATAATTGCACTGTATATTTCATGTGTTTTTGGTTTTATCTTAACCTGGTCGTTATTGGTTGATTTGAGGGTATAATTATCTTTTGCTAAACTTTCGAGTAATTCTATAAGTGGTTTAATATTTTGTTCTCGTGATATAAAGACCGGTGGTGGTTTCGGTTCATTGTTACTGTTCGTTTCTTTATCTTGATTTATTTCATCGTCAATAGGCAAATTTTGGTATTTATTATTTATTGAGATGGGTTTATTTAACCAGTAGTTTTCTTCGTTTGCGACTTCTTTCGCTTCGGGACTAAGAATCCTTTTTTTAGAGTTGCGGTTAACTGTTTGCCACTCATTCTCATTTTGTATAATCAGTGGTGGAAATTGGGGATTTGTTATTGGTTGCTGTTGTTGATAATTCGACCATGGTGGATTGTAGTATACTGCATTTTGCATATTCAATGGTTGAAAATACACGCCGGGTTGTTGGTTTAATTTGTGTTTGTGAATTAATTCCATAATTAGATGAAATTTGTGAAAAAAGTATGATTACCGGCAAATGCCATTATGAATGTTAAGAATTTATTAAATACAATGTATAGTAGATAAGATAAATGAATACTTGCTTAACGTCCTCGCAACGTACACTCATGAAATTTAAAACTTGGACGCCACAATTTCTGTAAATAAAAGTTTGCACATTGTGAAGCGGGCTTAAGGGTATCATTTACAATTCTAACAGCAGGTAGTCTCAGCAGGGGTTATCTTATAGAAGGACTGTAGAATGAATCATTACACTAAGCACGTTTTAGAAAATAGGTAATTTACGTTGCTTACTTAATTTTTTCTTTAAAGAATATATTTGAAGATATCGCTAATTAAACACCATAGCTCGATTAATTATCGAATCAAAATTTTGTGTTAATTCTACATTAGTAAGTAATGTATAAAACTATCATTGTTTATAGAAATATTGCAAATGAACTGACGGATAATAATGAATCGTCTCAACATTTGGGTTTGGAATATGAGGTTGTTAGCGTTAACAATAATAGTATTGTTCATGCTACTTCAGTTTCATCCAACTGAATAACTAATTTTAATTTATCTTTTTCTGATAAGGAATAATAACGCGTAATCGAGATTAACCTTGTTTCATGTTCTTTCTTGTGATAATCCCGTGGTAGTTTTTACTTTCAAACCGTATTTATTTCGTCCTTTAACTAGAATACAAACAAAACTTTATTTGAATGAACGTCCATGTTACCAAAATTGGTTTCCACTACTGCAGGGCAATTTTTTGTTGTATGTGCCGCCTCTTAGCAATCAAACAATTGACGCAAGTGGCATCTGTTGATAGTGAATTAAAGTAAATTCAATTGCTTGCCCCCTTAAGGTCCACTTTTTCGTCCACAATTTTGCAAAGTAGCGAATTTTGAATTGAGCTGTTGGTTTGTGACGTCTCACTAAACAGGTCCATTGTAAATTCACTGATGAAATCTGGCTACAAGCCAAGTGCGAGTCGTATGTTACGCCTCTGGACTTTTGCAAATGGTGGCAGTTGATGACAAACATTTGAACTTGATTTTTATTTTACTTCTATTTTTTAAACAATGTCCGAAATTACGTGCAAATTTTGTTTAAGAAAAATTAAACAAGAATCAGAATTTGAACTAAAGAAAGATATCATATCAAGTTCGAAGCTGTCGGAGGCTACGACTGAACAAGTAAGTGCCCCATTACGATGAATGTTCAATTATATTCCTTACTTTTATTGAAGAATCTGAGCATCACTGACAACCCAGTAGCATGTTACGAATGTAAAGTAGAGGTTGATACAGTCTACCAATTACATCCACCTCTCGAAGAAGAAATCAAACAGGAGCTGCTTGACGATGGGATTAAGCATGAAGAAATTATCAGTGATGATTGCCTGTTATTTAACACTGACATCCCTTCGATTATTGAAGAGAGTACACTGGTAAACAATTTTTATTGTTATAAATGTAATTATGCCGCTAATGAAAAAAAAAAGTTATCTGATCATGTTTTTACCCACCGTTTGAAATGTAATCAGTGTAGTTACACAACTCCTAATAATTCATCTTTAAAAAATCATAAACAAATACACTTCAAAAATGGATCTTTACAATGTAACGTTTGTAATTACATTTGCATAGAAGGTCATTCATTAGATGAACATATGACTTCACATATTGGAGCACAAATTGATATAAATGAAGTGCTACCGGAAACCAGTAAATCTTCATTCGAATGTCACGATTGTGGTTATAAAACTGTCAGCAAATTTACTTTGAAATTTCATTTAAAGACTCATAACAAAATTAAGCAATATTTGTGTGAGATATGCAGTTTTGGTACACATTCTAAAAATGGTTTAAAATATCACTTGAGGAAACATTCAACTGAACCGCTTTTTAGTTGTGATAACTGCGATTTCAAAACTACTACCAACTATAATTTGCAGAGGCATAAAATGATGCACTCTAAAGAAAAACGGTTTAATTGTAATCTTTGCGATTATCGTTGCAACCGTTCAATGTATTTAAAAAGGCACTTAATGAAACACACCGGTGAACGACCGTTTACTTGTGATAAATGCGACTTCAAAACTTCAACAAAGTCTGGTTTGCGGGAGCACGAGATCATCCACTCTAAAGAAAAACGATTTAATTGTAATCTTTGCGATTATCGTTGCAACTTTTCAATGTATTTAAAAGGCACTTAATGAAACACACCGGTGAACGACCGTTTACTTGTGATAAATGCGACTTCAAAACTTCAACAAAGTCTGGTTTGCGGGAGCACGAGATCATCCACTCTAAAGAAAAACGATTTAATTGTAATCTTTGCGATTATCGTTGCAACAGTTCAACGTATTTAAAAATGCACTTAATGAAACACACCGGTGAACGACCGTTTACTTGTGATAAATGCGACTTCAAAACTTCAACAAAGTCTGGTTTGCAGAAGCACGAAATCATCCACTCTAAAGAAAAACGATTTAATTGTAATCTTTGCGATTATCGTTGCAACCTTTCAACGTATTTAAAAAGGCACTTAATGAAACACACCGGTGAACGACCGTTTACTTGTGATAAATGCGACTTCAAAACTTCAACAAAGTCTGGTTTGCGGGAGCACGAAATCATCCACTCTAAAGAAAAACGATTTAATTGTAATCTTTGCGATTATCATTGCAACCGTTCAGCGTATTTAAAAATGCACTTAATGAAACACACCGGTGAACGACCGTTTACTTGTGATAAATGCGACTTCAAAACTTCAAGAAAGTCTGGTTTGCGGAAGCACAAAATCATCCACTCTAAAGAAAAACGATTTAATTGTAATCTTTGCGATTATCATTGCAACTTTTCACACAACCTTAAAGTACATTTGATGAAACATGTCGGTGAACGACCGTTTACTTGTGATAAATGCGACTTTAAAACTACAACAAAGTTTTATTTGCAGAAGCACAAAAGAATCCACTTTAAAGAAAAACAACTTTTCAAATAGGTTTATGCACACACGACTACAAAAGTTACATCATGTCCAATTTTCATAAATATTCTAACGAGAAACTGTTTAAATGTGTGACTTAAGCACTAGATATTTTCGATCTCTAAATGAACACTTGATGTTACGTACTGGTAACATGTATATTTTTACTGAATCAAATAAACTATTATTAATCCATGGATTTAATTAATTGTTTCTACATTCAGTATTTACAATGCATTATTCGGTTCTACAACTGATAAAAAAATGCAAAACGTGCAAAATTATTTTGCACGTACAAAAAAAAAACAATTTTTCACACAAACGAAGTGACTCCTTTTTTCTCCATACCTTCCTTATATTTTATTGCTATCACCTCATCTACTTCTTCTACCACTTCTTCCCCCACTTCCATTGGTCTTTTTTCCTCCCCTTTTCTTTTTTTTTGAAAAATTTTTGTCTCTCTACATTTGCCATCATTTTCTATCCTTCTATGAAATTCTTCACTGTCCCCATCATCCCCCTACTATCATTCCTTGTTGTTTTCTTCACTACCACCACATCGTCCGCGTACTCTAAAAACCACACTTTTATCTTCTCAATCACTATCCCACCCTGCTGCCTACCCATCAATGTCTCCTCCAAGTCTCCTATATATAACGAGAACAGGCTTGGTCTAAGTGGAAACCCTTGTTTTAATTACTTGCTCCATATCTTATTTATTATTTTTCTTATCTTCTCCTTCATCTTTTCTCTTGTATACTTCCACTGTTCCCCTGTATCCCGTCCGTACCCACCGCCTTATCTTTTCTTATTTTTTCTATCGCTTTTTCTATTTCCTTTTTCGTAATTTCCCTCCCATCTTCTGTGACCTCTTCTACCCTTCTATTATCCTATTTGGTATTTCTCCTTCACTATCCAATACAATAATAAATTATTATTATTATTATTATTAGTTTGTTAACGTTTGACTATAGTTCATACGCCCTGCAATTTAACATAAGTCATTAAGTTGTAAACCACTACTATTCAAGTAGTATTCAACAAACCGTTTTCAGCAAGTTCCGCCCGTATGCAAAGTAAAAAACAGTTCCATACGGGTGAACGTTGCTCAAAACAATCCTTATGGAAACTTGAATATAATAAAAGATGTAACGTTGTAATTGCACATCAACCTGTAAGTAGTAAATATTCGTTTAGTTGGTATATAACGTTGAGATAACGATAATTACGTACGAAATTTTTGATTGGGTTTTTCCTTTTACTGTTGAAATGGCTGCATTTGTACAAGGTCGCTTTAGAAATTATCAATGTTCATCGAACTACATTTTATTGGGTGCTTGTTGTTTTCCGTCGTATAAGACGGCAGTACGTGGTATCGATATATTTATATTAGATGCTAACGCATGCTTCAAAACTCCGTTCATCATTTAAGCTTTCATCATCAGCTTAGCTATTGAAACACGGGTCCTAGTATAGTTTTTTGGTGTTTTCCCTTTTGTTACAGATAGACGCTACAGTTTATAGTACTATTCCTTTGATTTCACTTAGAGTTTATCTCCAGCATAGAGGAAATCGATCTATTCCGCAGAGCTGTTGATATTGGTTTAATAGATAACAGAAATAAAATATACGCAGGTAAATCTAAAGGCGGTGGCGTGTTGATAGCAATCAGTAAACAATACATGTCTGAAATTGTAGTATTAAATGATAAACTCGAGACAATCTCAATAAAAGTAAAAATATTCTAGATCGACGTTGATAATAAGTATAATCTATTTTAAACCGAATTCTCACTTAGATAAATATTTAGAGTATTTTTCCTTATTTGAAAGTATTTCTAATATTTTTAGTTACAAAATTATTTGAGTAGCAATCGTTTGCTACTCAAAAAACCTACCCCTAACCTGCGGAGTCCCCCAAGGCTCACTTTTAGGCCCGACACTTTGGAATGTCCTATACAACTCCATTCTCCTTTGCAACTTACCACCTGGAGTTAACACCGTCGCATATGCAGATGATCTTGCGGCCTTGGTTGCAGATAATACCAAGAAAAAACTTGAAAATAAAGCAAACCGAGCTATTCGAATTATTGAAGAGGGTCTTCCAGAATATAGGCCTCAGACTGTGTCCCTGCAAAAGTGAGGTTTTAATTCTAGCTGGTCGTTATAAACTCAAATCATTCTCTGTTAACATCGCTGGCGAACTAATACACAGCAAGAGGGAAATTAAATATCTGGGGAGCAACACTAACACATAAGTAAAAGTTCTAAAAGCCAATGAATACATCCAGCATTCAACAAACTGTTCCGATACAATAACGTAGTAAACTCTAGCAAACGGCGCATACTCTCCAAGTAGTAAATTCAGTTGTTTTCTATGCAGCGCCGGTATGGGTTGACTAGTTGGCTCGTAAAATATATGAAAAGGTGCTGGATAAACTACAAAGGAAAATTGTCATTAACATCTGTAAGGCCTATAGAACCACGTAGACCGAAGTAGTATCTACTATACCCTTAAATTTACTGGCTCACGAACGTTCGTATGAACCACACGCCAACAAAAAAAAAGCAGCCAGAGCAACAACACTTATGAAATGGGAAGAAAGATGGGCGCAGGACACACCAACAGCCGTGAATAAACAGATCCCATGGGGAAGTGGATTACTACTTAACAGGCCATGGATGTTTCAATGCATATCTAGATCGCTTTAAGAGGAGGGATTCACCTAAGTGCATCTACTGTGAAGAGGACACAGTGGAACACACATTCTTCCATTGCACATTCTGGGAGGACTTTAGAAACACCACGGAAGAAGCAATTAATACATGCATAAGGCCCGAGAACCTGATAGACACCATGCTATCGTCAGCTCATAACTTGTACGAAATTTCCAAGAACGTGACGAAAGGGACTCGACGGTCAGACGTCCCCCTCCTATTGAATAAAATAAAATAAAATAGGTGCTGTTACATATCCTAAACGTGACAACGTTGCATATATAGAACTTTTGCGTAATGAGTGGTGGTACGCCCGGTTTCCATCGAACAACACCAGCAACTAGATAGCTCGTTACTATAAATCTGGTAATAAAAATATAAAATATAGTAAAACTCTTGTTTCTCTCGAAAGCAAACAAAACATGGTGTCAGGTGTGAACTAAATTAAAAAAAAAAAACCTTGTTAACTCTTGTTCTGACGTACGTTAAACTCGATCAAAATGGATTTTTATAAAGCGCCAGCACCTTTAGAATCCAATGATACCGCTCAATGGCAGAAATAGAAACAAAAATTCACAATTTTTATGAAGGCATCCGGTAAAAACAGCACTGATGATGAAACAAAAATAGCAATTCTCTTAAATGTGATTGGAGATGGTGGCCTTGAGATATATAATACTTTACTAAGAAAAATGCCAACAGTTAATTGTTACGACATGTGTGCGTTTAAAGTGCATAGCGCTATCTAAGCGACAGCTTTAATGCTTAAAACGCACGTGTGTCGATAAAGCCAAGTAAAAACTTGTACAGAAGCATAACACGCAACGAAAGAACATCTGATGCAGCATTTCGCTCTTATTATGAGCTCATCAGAGGTGTATACTTAAGTGCGGTATACAACTGTACAAGACGGCGGTTGGTCTTTTAAACTCTCGTGGAGCAATGAGCATCAGGTGTTCTTTCGTTGCGTGTTATGCTTCTGTACAAGTTTTACTTGGCTTTATCGACACACGTGTGTTTCAAGCATTAAAGCTGTCGCTTAGATAGCGCTATGCACTTTAAACGCACACATGTCGTTACAATTAACTGTTGGCATTTTTCTTAGTTTATACTATTCATACGTGTCAATGTTTTTACACGAGATGTCGTAAGACACACATTTTGCTTATAATACTTTACTTGATGATGAAAAGAAAACTCTGGAGTTATTACTTAAAGCTTTTGACAATTACTTCTTCCCTAAGAAAAATCTTGCAATGGAAACTTTCAAATTCAATAATCTTGTACAACAACCAACTCAAAATATCGACTCTTATCTCACAGAATTAAAAAAGCAAGCATTATTATGTGAATTTGTTTGTCAAGAAAAAGAATGTAACAAATCATATTTGGAACGCATGATTCGAGACCGTTTATTATTAGGCAATACAGCAACGTTTAATTAGAGATACAGACATAACTGTAACAAAAATTCTAGAATATTGTAAGTCAATAGAAATTAGTAGAGAGCATATTAAAATCTTGAAACCTTAAGAACATGTAAATGCAGTTACATCCGAAGTGTCCAGGCAGAAAGTAAATTGTGGAAGATGTGGTTATGTTCATATGCAAAGAAACTGCCCTGCATGTGCTAAATGTCAAGGCCGGAATCACTTTGCTAAAGTATGTACCTTTATGAACAAGTCAGAACTGGAAAAAAGAAAACAAAGCAACTGGAGTAATGATCGTGAAAATTTAAACCAGAATGCAGAGAAGCCAAACTCAAGCCGACAATAAGATTTTCCCAATAGTTCAGATTGAAAGGAAGGTGCCATTAGCTTTGCATGAAAGATTAAAAACCACTCTAGTAAAATTAGAAAATCAAAATATTATTAGTAAAGTCAATTATCCAACAGAATGGGTGAATAGCCTCATGATAGTGGAAAAACCTAATGGTTCCTTACGCCTGTGCATCGATCGAAACCCCTAAATAACTATATATGTAGAGAATATTTTACAATTCCAAAATGTGATGACATCTTGACTAAGTTATCTGGTAACACTATTTTCTCTGTTATAGACATAAAAAGACGGTTTCTGGCAATTAAAGTTAAAGGACAAAAGTTCAGACTATTGCACATTTAATACTCCATACGGTAGATATAAGTTTAATCGAATGCCCTTTGGTATAACTTCAGCACCCGAAATCTTTCAAAAGAAAAACTATGAAATTTTTGCTAGTATTAAAGGTGTCAATGTCTATTTTGACGATATAATTGTGTCAGGACAAACCGAACATGAACATGATGAAAGTCTTAAATAAGTATTTAAGCGAGCTCTGGAATATAATATTAAATTTAATTTTGACAAATTTCAGTATAAACCAGAAACAGTAACATTTATGGGTCAAGTCATTTCAAAACATGGTATGCAACCAGACAAGAAAAATATTAAAAACATAATGGATCTTGAAAGTCCTACTAATACAAAAGAGTTGCTTAAAATCTTAGGAATGTTTAAGTTTTTCTCAAAGTGACACTCATGAAAATGAACTTCAAACATTAAAGACAATTTTAACAAGTAGACCGATACTAAAAATTTTTGATGTAGACAAACCGATAACCATACAGTGTGATGCTTCTAGGCAGGGGTAGGCTGTGTACTATTATAAGATCATCCCGTATCATTTGCATCGAGATCATTAACCGAGACTGAAAAAGAAGTACGCACAAATAGAAAAGAACTTTTAGCTATTGTTTTTGCATTTGAAAAATTTAATTATTTTGTATATAGTAAACAAGTTATAGTTCAAACTGATCACAAGCCACTTGTTTCGATATTTAAAAAAAATTTAAATAAAGTCAGCGCTAGGCTACAACGCATGTTGTTAAAATTACTGAAATATAATATACAAATTGAGTACATACCGGGTAGGGAAATGTATGTTGCTGATGTACTTTCAAGATTTGTATTAAATGACCAAACACCAATCAACAAGGAACTGGAATATATATAATTCATAGTCTGTCAAATAATATCAATGTATCTGATGAAAAAAAAAGAATTTTCTAGGAATTGTATTGAAAATGACATACTCTCATTATCTCACCTAAATATGTTGTTATTGAGTGTTGAGTGTTGAGTGTTTTGCTGCTTAAACATATTAGTTCAAAGTCGTAACGAATTAAAAATTTAAATAATTGCAACATATAAGGTAACTAAAGGTTTTGTAATTTAAACTTAAAAAATAGTGAATAAGAACGATTGTTTAATTAAATAACAAATAATAACAAATACCGTACGGTGTAGATAAATTATTATCATTGAAAGAAGGTCGACTTAATTCTTAAATATTTTATATATGCAAATATACAAACAGAGAACTGTACAAAAGGTTGCGTACATATTAAATAATGGCAGAGCTAAACGAAAAGTACTATGCTGGGTTTGCAATAAGTCTGCAGTTAAAAAGCGTGTTTATTGCGCTGATTGTAAGTTGTGGTCTCATGTAAGCTGTGCGGAAAGCAAAAAATGCTGTGAGAGTGGTTCTTCTTCTCAAACTTTGGAGACTGAAGAGGTAAGCTCCATGAAAGCTCTCATTACTACTATAAACTCTTTGTCAGTAATGGTGAAGGATATGAAACAGACCATTAGTACTCTAGTTGATGAAAATAAAAACTACGTGAGGAAATAGAACAGTTAAAGGCGGAAAAGCAGACAAATACCACCATAACGCAGCGAATGCCAGAGGAAGAAATTTTCAAGAGATTGAAGACAGGTATGCTCGCTCCACTAATGTTATCGTTAGCAATCTACCTGAATCTCAAGGAGATAATATAGATGAAATTTATAAAGAGGATCGGAAAAAATTGTTTCCTTAATCACAAATATTGGCATAAATGAAAACGAGATTGTAAGATGTATAAGAATTGGTAAGGTCTCTCATCATAAGCCTAGATTAGTAAAAAATAATTTTTTCATCTCCACACATGCTCGAGAAACTGTAATTAAATACAGGTCAAAGAATGGAGTTTTTGTAAACAGAGATTTAACTAGACTACAGCAAGATATTTCCTACAAAATCCGCAAGGAATACAAAATGAGGATCAATAATGGAGAGAAGGATATTGCAATGAAGTATATCAATGGAATACCAAAAATCATTAAAAAAATATATAAAATTCCAACAGTCAAACTATGATACCCTTGACTTGAGCTATTTAGAACTTGATTTTATTTACCAAAATGTACGTGGACTAAATACTAAGCTAACTGAATTCTATTTAAACATTTGTGCAAATGATAGTGACGTCATATTAATTACCGAAACTTGGCTAAATGAAGGAGTATTAAGTAGTGAACTGTTTCCACCAAATTACAATATTTTTCGTTGTGATCGAGTTAGAGCCAGGGGTGGTGGTGTGCTTATAGGTGTTAGTGATAGGTATGTGGTAACGCAAATTGTTGTTACTATTCCTGTACTGGAAGTTGAAGCAGTTGCGGTAAAAATCAACATCAACGATAACATACTTCAATTGGTATTATTATATATACCACCAGCTTCATTAAATGATGTATACTACTAACTCTTTGAGTACTTGGAAACAAAATTGATTTTCCCCAACCTACTATTGTAGTTGGCGATTTTAATATTACTGAGTACATAAACTGTATGAATGGTTCTGCTAATTCACGACTTTATGATATATTGTGCAATTTTCTGTCTTTTAATGATCTTAATCAGTGCAATTCAGTACTTAATCATAACAGACGGTTATGGATCTAGTTTTACAAACAAACAATTTAAGGAATTGCGACAATTAATTAAATACACTATAAGGAAAGACTACACTACTTTCATATCAAATACAGAAAGTGCTCTTAAAAGTGACCCTAAACAATTTTGGAGTTTTATTAATGCAAAAGAGACAGAGTAGAAATACCCGGTAGTATGATGTATGAGAATAACCTATTAACATTACCTCAAGATATAGTGGATGCGTTTAGTCTTCACTTCTCCAAGGTGTCAAGGGATACTAACGATAGCGTTCATGCATGTGATGAATTGTGCAATAAATCGGGCAGATGCATGTTCTGTGACAAAAAGTGTTGTCAATCGCTACTTCAAGAGGCAAAACTTCAAAACTTTTCTGTATTGCATTTCTTCAAGATTAGTGACACTGATATTGTAAAAGCTGTGAAAGGTTTAAAATCAAATTGTGTGGCTGGTCCTGATGAAATTCCCCGTTTATTGTCGCTGACTGTATTGAAAGCTTTTGTTACCACTACGGCACATATATAATCTAATTTTAGAATGTTCACTGTACCCTGAGATATGGAAAATTATCTAGAATTTGTCCTGTTTTTAAGAGTGGTTCTAAAAAGTGAAGTGTCGAATTATAGACCTATTGCAATTATATCGAATTTTGCTAAACTTTTTGAAAGTATATTATCCAAGGTTATATATTCGCATGTAAGCAACCTTATATCTGTTAATCAACATGGCTTTGTCAAAGGTAAATCAACCACAACTAATTTAGTTGAATTCACACAGTATACCTCACAGGCACTAGATGACAGGAAACAAGTTGACATAATATATACAGACTTGACTAAGGCATTTGACAAAGTACAGCATTGTATTTTGTTAAGAAAGTTACAAGATTATGGTATATGTGACCGAATAGTATTTTTAGTTCAGTCTATTTTGATGAACAGACGCCAATATGTATTTTACAGTAGTCACGCTTCGGAAAAAGTTTGTTGTAACAGAGGGGTGGTTCAGGGTTCTAACCTAGGACCATTACTCTTTATTTTATTTCTAAATGATGTTTCTAACAATATTAACTGCCAACATTACGTTTATGCGGATGATTTGAAAATAGTAAATGTGATTAATTCTTCTGATGACTGTCTACACCTACAAGAGAGTATTGACCGATTTTCAAAATATTGTAAAACAAATTGGCTTGAATTAAATGTTAAAAATGTAAAGTGATGACTATATCTAGAAAAATCAATAATGTTAACTTCTTTTACAATATAGATGGAGTAATATTAGATCGTTGTGAGCAATTTTGTGATCTTGGCGTAATTGTAGATAATAAGCTATCTTTTGTACATCACATTAGTAGTATTACAAAAAGTGCTATGAAAATGCTTGGTTTCATAAAACGTAACACATCACAGTTTAATGATGTATTTTCAATTAAACTTTTGTATTATACGTTTGTACGATAGAAGCTAGAATACTGTCATGTTGTTTGGAATCCTTCGAATGTAACTTACAGCTTAATGATTGATAGTGTTTCGCGGAAATTTTGTAAATATCTTTACTATAAGATGTATGGTCGATATCCAGTGATGCACTGTGATCAATATGATCTATTATGTAGGACAAATGAGAAATCGCTACTGTGTCGTCGAAATGTAGCGAGTTTAATTTTCCTGCAGAAGATACTAATGGATCAATTAGAAGCGTATCATTGCTTGATAATATAAACCTGGTTGTTCCAAGAGTTGATGGCAGGGTCTTTACTGTCTTTTATTATAGAATCTCAAACTCTTACCATCATTATAATTCTCCGCTTTTTAAACTGTTTTAAGCTGTATAACCGAATTAGCTCTAAGTTTGATATTTACAATGATAATTTTAGTTCTAAGAAAATTAGAGAAGATTTAGTATTATGTTTTGCAGTTAATAGGATGTAGTTAAATAAGTTTTCATTTTTCTAGTTTACGTTCCTATATGGACTTTATGTCTGTTGGAAGTTAATAAATTATTATTATCTCAAATCAAACATTTTTGTGAAACCGAATGGCCTCAGAATGACAAACATTTAGATACAGATCTGAAGCAATATTTTAAACTTAAAGAGTTTATTTACCTTTCAAACGATTTATTGTTTTTAAACGCAAAGATTATTGTTCCCAAACAATTACAGAAAGAGATGCTTAAGTTAATACATTCTGCTCACTTTGGTATAGAAAAATGCAAACTCTGAGCTAGGCAAATATTCTACTGGCCAAAAATATCTTTTGATATTGAAAACTTAATAATAAATTGTGAAGTTTGTTAAATGAACCGACGAGCAAATCAAAAAGAAACCCTCGTGTCACATCCCATGGCAATACTTGAGTTCAGATTTTTTTGAATATAATAAAAAAGATTACTTTGTTATTCGTAGATTCATATTCTAACTGGATCGAAGTATATAAAGTGAATAATAAGACAGTTGATACACTAATTGACATTAGCAAAGATTTATTTTCTAAATTTGGTATTCCTGATGTACTATACAGTGACAACGTCCCCTATAATAGCAGTGGGTATAATTAAGCAAATGTTAAAGAAGTCCGAATCCGAAAAGAATTTACCAATTCTCTTATTGGAATATAGGAACACCCCAATACTTCAGCTAGGATATTCCCCAGCACAACTATTGATGAACCGTATTCTAAAAACCCTTGTTCCTACTTCCACAAATATTTTAAAACCAGAATACATTGATCATAAGATTATTTGTAAAACATTAGAAGACAAACAACAGAGACAGAAACTAAAGCTAAAGACTTGCCGGAACTCCTGATCAATGATAAAGTTTTTTTCCAAAAAAATGACAAGTGGAAAAAAGGGATAATATTGGAAAGACTTAATTTACAATCGTATATAATTAAAAATGAACATGGAAATCAATATAGACGCAATAGAAAACTTATAAACAATACGAACTTACCAATTAAAATGAATGACGATATAGTCTATGAAGACATAAATTTTGACAATTCTGACATACCTTTAACGAACCTATTTAATTGCCAGGAAAACATTAACAACAATTTAAACACTGACGAGGAGGGCAGTACCCAGTATATATATTTGACGGAAAATTATATTATAAATTAAGTTTAAAGGAAAACAGTGTTTGACATTATACTATAATTAAGTTTGTAGAAAAAAAAATTGTTAAATTTGTTTTATTGCATGAATGGATAGTTTTAAGTTTAAAAAAAAAAAGTAAAGCGTTTTAATTATCCTAAACGTGACAACGTTGCAAATATAGAACTTTTGCCACAGATTACTAAGCGTTTGCAGATGGGAAAACTACGGCGGTATTTTTGATCTCGTGGGGTCGAAATGAAATGACCTTCCGCCATTGTTTAAGTGGTATCAAGGCGCGCGCAATTTAAATATGGAATAACTTTGTAGAAAAATTGAGTTTAATAATTAAAAAATTTGTTTTCATTTATTCCTATTGAAAATAACTTGCTACATTACAGTAAAAAATAGCTTATATTTTACAATAGCAAATATAAAAAATATGTTCATATTTGATTTTACTATCAAATTTTGCTTAATTTTAGTGATAATATATTAGTGGCAGTGCATAATTGTAGTACATACACAAATAATTTTTTACAAATTACATTAGGTGCATTTATTTGCCAGTTTAAAATTAAGTTTCCTTGCAATAAGTGTTAACATAATGTTAAAAGTCACGATGGAACATAATATATTGATTTGATTTAGAAGTTTAAATGATTAACACATCGTTTTCTCGAAAGTTTTATTTTACAATTTACACACAAAAATATGCGATCTGCACCATCAACACTATACTTATATAAAACGTAGTATAAGCTAGAAGAACATTTATTCAGTCCATACAAGTGACTTAAAATAGCTACTTTTGCATTTTTTATTTTTTATTTTTGTTTTTACATCCCTGTTAGCGTACTTTAAAGAATAGAAAATTTTTTAATCTTATGAATAATTTCAAAACATACTCTGATGGGAAATCAGGGCAATCATGTGGACAACATATTGTCTTCATTTCGTTAAAATAAACGTGCGAAATGTTTTTACCAGTACAAACTTTTTCATACTTAGCCACAAATATTTTTTCTAGTTGATACACATATTCAACAAATTTTAAACTGGGCACCCTCAATCCACCAAAAGCGTTTTACTTTGCATCAAATGCTTTAAAATAAATAAACAGTTTGTTTGAATCTACTTCGGACACTTGTTTAGAAAATTGGACACATTCGGACATTGATGAATGTTTAATGCCTTTTTCAGTAGATAACCGCAGACATAAATGAAAGCATTTTGAGTAGGAATATTCTCATGCCTATAATCATAATCTGGAAGAGTGATGGCGCGATTATAATCAATTCTTTCATTATCCACTTTAACGTCGTCAACAACCAATGAGTTCCATTCAAGCAGTAGCTCGTCAAAATTAATCTCACAATTCATATGCTCTGTATGAAGATAGCTCTGAGCAAAAAAGTTTTTTAAATGCTCTTTCAAATTGAACAGGCGTAGGATTAACAGAATTTCCTCCTTGTTGTCTAATACTTCCGAAGAAATTTTCAATAGAGTCTTGATTGACTCTTCTAGTTTTAAATACTCGAATCCTGCTAGTTGTAGCATTCTCCAAAGTTGGATGATTCCATTTATTGTAATTAACCAACAAACTTTAAATTTAGACATTGAAGTTACGTCGGCACCTTTCCCATTTAATATTCTCATTTTTTCTATTAATTCTAACATTTTGTTGAGAAAATCCAACTGAAAATCTGCACCTTTGAAAACAACTTTAAACATATTAGAATTATTTGAACGCGAAGAATTTAATATGTCAAAAGCTTATTAAAACAATCAATAATTTCAATTGTTGCCATTGCATCTTCAGGGAGAGCACCCAAACTTAAGTAGGTACTCATACCACTTACAACAGTATTGCTGAGTACTTGAGTGGCAAGTTTTACTCTCATTCTCTCAAAGTTGTTTGGAAATATGTGAGAATCCGTTAGCTTTGGTGCACATCTATAAGTTTGTTTTTATCAGCTTCATAAAAAGTCTTCACGTATGACCACGATGTCCGTTGATCGTCGAAAGCAAATATATTATTAATTAAATTGTTTCTAGTTGCTTTGATCAAGTGGCATGTATCAAATATGTATATAATCTTTTGTCATCTACATTAAAATACGGCTTAGACGGTGTTATTCTTAGCAAATGTGATAATTTAATGAAATTGGATCCCATATCGGTAATAAGTGCATCGACATACAGACCACAGTTTAATAATTCCTTAATGCATTTGTGAATAATACCAAGTAACACGTCAGGTTTAATTTGCGACTCAACGAAGAAATAACCTATAGGTTGTTTCCACTCGGTATACAAACCTTTACCATAATTACAGCAGCGTTTTTTGCAAAATGTGCATTTTTTTCTCCTTCTCCTTCATCATGATAACCGATGATTTCGTCTCTTTGCGTGTTATAGTAAAGATTTGCTTTCAGACTCATTTCATCAATACATATTAAGCAATGTTTTTCTTGTTCTAACATCCCAGCAATTTTTACTTTTAAAGCAGTAAAAATTGCTAAATTTGTTAAGCCAGGTAAACAAATCACTTTTTTCTGTCATTTTTGTCAAGCATCGTTTGGTTGGTAAACATAACATTTTACTCAAAAATTTGTAGACTCGAGGTCCTAAAAAATAAATAGTTAAAGCCAGTTGTTTAAATCTTTGTGTATATCTTCGAGCAAGAGGTTTTCGATCTTTTAGTCTAGCCTGCACTTTAACTAATTCAGCAAAATCTTTTGTTAAAAACTTATCACACAAATGATCAAAGTCTTTAAGTGTCCATTCGCTACTTCCTTTTTCTTGTAACGTACTTTTTCTTTTTGCAACTCTTCTTCAACTGATTTATTTTGTTTCTCAGGTTTTTCTTTCGAGGACTATTACAGCTCAATGCAAGAGGTGTTTGAGTACTAACTGGCGAACTTAAAGGTAGAGCACATTGGTGTACATACGTTGACTCTAAAAACAACATTTTTACAAGAAATTCCACTTAACGGCTTCAAAAATCATAAAATATTAAATTCCGAAAACAGTTTCATGTAAATAATTCATAAATAGTTTGGACAAACGGTTACATTAAGGAAGATTTTATGTTAAACATACCTGCTACAGACACTATAGTAGAATAATCTTGAGTAGGAGTAATTGATAAATCATTATTTTGAATCACAGATTTCGCTTTCTTAAGTGGTTCATCAGCAAGACAATCAGATTTTCGCTTTATCATATATGAAAATATGGTCGGCACAGCATTGTTTAATAAACGCTTCCTAGTTTCACCACTATTGGAAAAGCAGTTTGCTTCAAAGTGCTTTTCACATATTCGAAAATTCTTATTCAATTCTTCTGCAGTTTTAGTTCTTAAATCAATCCTATTACAAGCATTTAACCATCGATCAGCTCTAAAAAGATTTACTCATTATAACATATAAATATAAACATTCACTTACTTTATGGCATCTCTTGGAAATCTAAATAAAGAAATTGGTCCACCTGTTTTAGAAGAACAGCTGCGATAAGCGCAGACGGTTCCTCCTTTATTTATTTTATAATCCATAATTAATATTCTTAAAAATATTATTATTATGCACAATCGCTCAAAAGTTTAAGGTTGATTAAAAACCACTTATAAAATGGCGCCTACCGACATGCGCACAAAATTTTTGTTTTGCCGAAAAGGCTAGCTTTCCCATCTGCAAACGCTTAGTAATCTGTGCTTTTGCGTAACGAGTAGAGTCTCTTGTTTCTCTCGAAAGCAAACAAAACACAGCCTTCGATTTATTGAAACAATTTATTATAAAATTATCATTCGATGACATTTTTGCGTGCTTAATTTTGTTTCTATACGTTGCTTTAACATTTTTAAGATTAATGAGAACATTGACATCATTACTATCAGTGGCGGCTCGTGGTCAATCATACTGGGAGGTCAAAAATTAATTTAAAAAATAGACTTACTTAAAAAAATATAAATAACTCAAATGCACCGCAAAATTTTATACAATCTACAATTTTGTTCAAAATATAGCGATTTTTCGAAACATTCTCATTAAAATCTCTAAGGATTTTCTGTAAGCATTGTCTAGCTGTGTACGAATATCAACATTTCCTACGGTTGCAAAATTTACCGAGCATTTCATGTGTTCTGCAGACGAAGCATGTTTTTTATTTTCTCTTTTAAATGTTTTAAATCGCTTACACCGGATTTGCACCATAGCGAGTCTGACGAGTCTTTAGAAAATAATAAACAAACAAAACAGTAAAATACGTTTGATACTTCACAACCACATATCCAGTCAGCTAAATCGTACATCTTTATTTTTGTCTTTGCTAGTCTGTCGTAAACTTAGTTCTGGCAAAGGACGACCATTTGCCTTGAACTCAACTAATTTTGTAAAATTAAGTTTGTTAGCACTTTTAGTTGTTTAATTTTCTGCACTACCGACATTTTCTATTATAGCGCATGCACGCGAATCAAAAATAGTATTTTTACAAAACAACACAACAACAGTAAAACATATCAATATAAATTCTTAAATTGATTTAAAACACGCGAAAATCGAATCAAAAATCGAGCGTAGTTGTACACCCTATACGAAATGAACGTAAACTGCGGGATCCGGCTCATGACCCAAAGTTGATTATTGTTTCGGACGTTCGCGTTTATTCGGGCGCTGCACGTTTTTCGAGTTTTTCCGGGTAGTTCTAATTCAATGAGGACAATTCGCACCGCCAGCCCAAGGTTGAAGAGGATGAATTACGAACGACGGTCGATAAATTTTAAGTTATTATACTTGCGACTTTTGCGACTAAATTACCTATTTTAATAAAACACGTAATAATTAATATTTTTTTATATATTGTCAACATTTTTGGGAGGTCATTGACCAATTGACCATATGGACAAGCCGCCACTGTTTGTCAGGTGTCTGAAAATCGTCAGCAAATAGAAGATATTCAACCTCTATTATTGATACTATGTCCTTTATAAATACAGTAAAACCTCTAATTAGCGGTCACTAAAATTTGTTGCAAAACTGATCGGTATATAGAGATGGCCGTTATTGGGAGGAAAAAAATCTTTTAAGTATGGAACATAATACGGTTTGCTATAGGGTACTATATATCTGCATTAAAAAGTAACTATAAATGTGCTGATGCAATATTAAATAATTAGACGATATAATAATGGAAGAATATGTACCTATTTTCTAATTACTCGTTATACCTATTACATATACATACCATTAAATTACATTTTTGTGAAATATTTTTGTATTGAGGTTTGTTTTACATTTTTAAGTTTAGTTTGTAAAACAGAAGATTCACATTTTGATAAAATTTAAAGTACCGCTAGCTCACTCCTATCATTAGAAAATATTTTGATTAAAAACTTCCTCTAAGCCATCTAAAAGTTTTGGATAATTCCTAGATCCAGTGGCTGTAATGAGACATGGCATTATCCAGAAATAATAAGACTTTTCTATTTTCTTTTTTCATTTTTTTATCAAATTTTTTTAGACAGGAAGTCATAATCTCTACCGTCATCCAAGCTTGTTTATTAGATACCCAGTCTAAGGGCAATTTGTTTTAAAGAGAACGTTTTTTTTGTCATCCCAAGGTAAAAAAGTCCGGTCTCGTCAGCATTGTAAACATTTTTGGGTGAATACCCTGTAATGATCCATACCTCTACTACTCCTAAATATATGCAACACAAATTACATTTGTCAACTGTTGTATCTAAAGCATCAAAATTTAAATTTAAGGCTTATCTGGGACCTTAGCAAAATAATTACTTTATTATTTTTTTTATCGTTACTAACGGGGGAAGGGAGTCACTTTTAGAAAATTAAGAGGGGAAAACCTCCCAAAACCCTTAATAATTTACGTTAAGCCAAATCAGGTTGTCGTGACCCACACCGAAAGTATTCAAAACAGAAAAATGATATAAAACGTATTTCATTTAAATCATTTAAATTTAAAGTATAGTAAATGGACTAGTTATGTTGGAGGAAAACGACAGGTCCAAACACAATGGATCTGGACTGATCTGTCCGGAAATCAGCAAACACCTCATACCTAAGAAACGAAACAAACGTTTATATCGTTATGCAACAGGGTTTGACTCTTTCTCTGTTCAGAATATGGTTTACTCACAAATACACATATAAATCAAATATGTAAATGATAAAATCACATAAATCATGTAGACGTCGGTCATGGAAAACATCCACAGACACAAAACATAACATGTCATCACAAGATGTATAGTGGGCAAACACATAACAGCTTAGAGTTTGGTAATTTACTGATGGTACAAGTACATCACCTTATTACGGTAACATCAATAGCAATTCTTACATCACACAGTTATGCAAAAGTTCCCCTGAATGCAGACACGCTCAAACTTCTCACTCTATGGTGAGCATAAATAATAAAATAGCATTGGTCGCAAGAGGATGCAATCACTCTATAGTGATGTAACATACATCAAGTGATACACAAAAGCTCGATACACATACTGTACTCAATCAGCAAATAAGAAAGGGGGGGGGGGTACTGCCTCCGGTCATCTAAACTACTCGCCTCGGTTCCACGCTTGGCACGAAGCCGTGCTTCCCCGACGAATATATATAGTCCTGATGTATCCGCCTCGGTTCCACGCTCGGCTCGAAGCCGCGCTTCCCCGACGAATATAGAGGTCGTCATGTCGTCAATACTCGCCTCGGTTTCTCGACGAATATTCAAGGAAATGAAAATTGGTATTTGTCGTCGTCATACATGATTACAAGTATGTGTACCTACACCGTGACAAATGACTTTCATTGTCACGTAACGTATTGCAAATTACTCTAAACTTAGACAAACAGTGTGGCATGAACTGGACAACCAAGCTATTGTTCTTTAAAACAAATCGGCTGTCTGAGCATCGTGAACAGTACAGCAGACACCCAGCCTACATGCTTCTGACAAACTGTATACGAGCAAGAAAACCTATAACGTACACACACCACTCGTAACACCTACAACTCACATCAAACATAATGAGTATAGTAAAACTCTTGTTTCTCTCGAAAGCAAACAAAACACAGCCTTCGATTTATTGAAACAATTTATTATAAAATTATCATTCGATGACATTTTTGCGTGCTCAATTTTGTTTCTATACGTTGCTTTAAGATTTTTAAGATTAATGAGAACATTGACATCATTAATATCAGTGGCGGCTCGTGATCAATCATACTGGGAGGTCAAAATTAATTTAAAAATAGACATACTTAAAAAATATAAATAACTCAAATGCACCGCAAAATTTTATACAATCTACAATTCTGTTCAAAATATAGCGATTTTTGAAACATTCTCATTAAAATCTCTAAGGGATTTTCTGTAAGCATTGTCTAGCTGTGTACGAATATCAACATTTCCTACGGTTGCAAAATTTACCGAGCATTTCATGTGTTCTGCAGACGAAACATGTTTTTTTATTTCCTCTTTTAAATGTTTTAAATCTCTGACACCGAATTTGGACTATAGCGAGTCTGACGAGTCTTTAGAAAATAATAAACAAACAAAACAGTAAAATACATTTGATACTTCACAACCACATATCCAGTTAGCTAAATCGTACATTACCTTGCGAAAGTTTCGATGAACATCTTTATTTTTGTCTTTGCTAGTCTGTCGTAAACTTAGTTCTGGCAAAGGACGACCATTTGCCTTGAACTCAACTAATTTTGTAAAATTAAGTTTGTTAGCACTTTTAGTTGTTTAATTTTCTGCACTACCGACATTTTCTATTATAGCGCATGCACACGCGAATCAAAAATAGTATTTTTACAAAACAATACAACAACAGTAAAACATATCAATATAAATTCTTAAATTGATTTAAAACACGCGAAAATCGAATCACAAATCGAGCGTAGTTGTACACCCTATACGAAGTTAACATAAACTGCGGGATCCGGCTCATAACCCAAAGTTGATTATTGTTTCGGACGTTCGCGTTTATTCGGGCGCTGCACGATTTTCGAGTTTCTCCGGGTAGATCTAATTCAATGAGGACAATTCGCACCGCCAGCCCAAGGTTGAAGAGGATGAATTACGAACGACGGCCGATAAATTTTAAGTTATTGTACTTGCGACTTAATTACCTATTTTAATAAAACACGTAATAATGAATATTTTTTTATATATTGTCAAAATTTTTGGAAGGTCATTGACCAAATGACCATATGGACAAGCCGCCACTGATTATTATTGTTATAAATTTCAGTTAAAGTACGAATTTGTTCTCTATTTATTTTGAGTTCACCTGTAAACCATGAGGACTGATATTCATTGATTGTATTAAAATGCGCCCACTTTATCGGAAAAGAGTCATTGTGTGCTTTAAGTAGTACATTAAAAAAATGATTAAACCTTAATTCTGCATTATCTATATCTTGTAAAAAAAATATCGCCTGTTAAATAATTAAAAATTTACTGAGGCCAGCATTAATGATAGGTCTTTGCAGCGATACATCGCGGATCGGTATATATTTAGTACTAAAACTTAAATTGCTAAATATTACTTTATGATCTGATATGCCATAATCTACTATGTCGCATTCACATTGTTTGATATAGTCATTAATTATAACATTATCAATACATTTAGTTTTCCTTGTGTTATTCTTGATCATAAGATTTAAACCAAAAGTATAAATAAGTTGCTGAAATTTATGAAATTTTCTGTTATCTGACCAAAATGCACATTGAAATCACCAACAATAAATATTTTTTTAGATTTTTCAATTTCACTCAACAAATTTTTAAAAATATTCATAAATTGATTAAAATTACCAAGAGAAGAGCGATACATACATATTATTAGTAGATTATAATTAGTAAATTCTAGAATCGAGAATTCACAATTAATTTCGTCAGAACAATAGTTTAAATCTTCTCTAATTCTAACTTCATCATTATCTAAGGATCTTTTTAAATATACTATGGTTCCTCTATGCGTTGAAACCTTCCTGCAAAAACAGGTTTTAAGATTTAAGTCATTTAACGTACTGTAACCAATAGACATATCCACGGCAGTCGATTTAGCAAAACTTGTTGCAAAAATAAATCCAGTTCTTTCTGCTACTTGAAAGAGTGGCGATCTTTGAGTTGAACCACGTATGGACTTTATTTTATGTGGGTTTTTGTTATCAATTGATTGATATTTTAGTAACAGATAATAAATTTAAAAATCAACCATTTATAAATTTTTTGGAACTTTACAAAATTCAATTACATGTTACGACCCCACATCATCACCAATCGAACTCACCCATTGAACGTTTTCATTCAACTCTTATTGAACATTATCGACTTTTAGGAAACATGCCAGAAATTAGAAAAATGCCATATTGTGTAATGGCTTATAACTACTATAACTAAATTAAAAATTTACTCCTTTTGAAATTTTATTTGGACACACAGAATGTAAAAACGCTTTTGATTTAGATTACGAAAAATCATTGTATGAAAATTACATGACGAGTCATAAAGAAAAAATGAAATCCTTATATGATGCTATTCAAAACAAACAAACAATTACTAAAGGAAATCGAAATGAAACACTTAACAAACCTTGCAAAAATCAAACTTTTAATACAGGTGATAAAGTTTACATTAAAGCTAACGCTAGAAATTTTAAAAATCCAAAATTTATAGGACCTTATGTTATTGACAAAATTCATGAACCTGACACCTATGACTTAAGAAATATTCCCACAAACACTATCTTGAAAAGACACGCTAACGAATGAATGCCTTTTCCAGGACAATTACCCTCTTCCTCCTTACATGGAACAAATGTAGACTTGACGTAACCGTACGGACATTAAAAGACAACCCTGAACTATACCCCTTAGAAAATAAAAGAACATATTCACTTTTATATTTGAAATACCGTTAGTAAAACCAAAGAGTATATAATTGAGGAAGAGAAGCACAGTATTGGAATAAATAGTAGTAGTGTCTTGTGTGTTGCCTAGCAATAAATTTACAATTTTAGAAGAACCGAAAGTTTGTGTAAAAAGAAACAGATGTTAACAACCTACTGTAAGAGAGAGATACAAACCTTACTTGTCATACGTACGTTAACAGTGTTGTCAGACCATCTACGGTCAGACTGAAAGTATTTTCTATTCATATTTTTTTTAGAACAATACAATACTTCTTCTACCTGAAAAGGGACGACTACAGAACTTAAAATTTTAAAATCCGACTTCTTCCAGTGGCAGCTCGTGGTCAATCATGCTGGGGGGGTCAAAAATTAATTTAAAAAATAGGCATACTTAAAAAAATATAAATAACTCAAATGCACCGCAAAATTTTATACAATCTACCATTTTGTTCAAAATATAGCGATTTTTCGAAACATTTTCATTAAAATCTCTAAGAGATTTTCTATAAGCATTGTCTAGCTGTGTACGAATATTAACATTTCCTACGGTTGCAAAATTTACCGAGCATTTCATGTGTTCTGCAGACGAAGCATGTTTTTTTATTTTCTCTTTTAAATGTTTTAAATCGCTTACACCGGATTTGCACCATAGCGAGTCTTTAGAAAATAATAAACAAACAAAACAGTAAAATACGTTTGATACTTCACAACCACATATACAGTCAGCTAAATCGTAAATTACCTTGCAAAAGTTTCGATGAACATCTTTATTTTTGTCTTTGCTAGTTTGTCGTAAACTTAGTTGTGGCAAAGGACGACCATTAGCCTTGAACTCAGCAAATTTGTAAAATTAAGTTCGTTTAATTTTCTGCACTACCGACATTTTCTATAATAGCGCATTCACACGCAAACCAAAAATAGTATTTTTACACAACAACACAACAACAGTAAAAAATATCAATATAAATTCTTAAATTGATTTAAAACACGCGAAAATCGAATTAAAAATCGAGCGCAGATGTACACCGTATTCGAAGCCAACGTAAACTGCAGGACCCGGCTTATGACCCAAAGTTGATTATTGCTTCGGACGTTCGCGTTTATTCGGGCGCTGCACGTTTTTCGAGTTTTTCCGGGTAGATCTAATTTAATGAGGACAATTCGCACTGCCAGCCCAAGGTTGAGGAGGATGAATTACGAACGACTGCCGATAAATTTTAAGTTAATTTATACTTGCGACTTTTGCGAGTAAATTACCTATTTTAATAAAACACGTAATAATTAATATTTTTTTATATATTATCAAAATTTTTGGGAGGTCATTGACCAAATGACCCTATGGACAAGCCGCCACTGTTCTTCACTATTCTTAAACAAAACAGAATTTATGCAAAAAAATGTATGCATTTTTTTCGGTTTTATCCTGTCCGTGTACGTTTTGCAAGTTTTGAATTTAGAAAACAAAGAGAGCAGTAGGTACTCTTTTGCTTTACCAATTTTAAACCGTTTTAACTTCTTCATTGTATTTATTTATAGAATTTATTACAAAACGAACATTATCGTTGCAGATGTAACAAATGTAGGTGTAATAATATGTAATCTCTCTTTATTCAGAGACTTACTTAAGATGAGATGACGTAATTCGGTCAAGTTTTCTCCTATTGTTTCATTTGAAATCGAATTAACTTTTAGGATTAACATGTCATAATTCCAAAAACGAACAATAAATTACAACCAATAGAGAAGAGAAGTTACAAATTTAACCTGCGTTACTGTTTATAACGCGTGATTCAAAAAATTTCTCATCAAACTTTGCCATGAAAGACAAAGCAAGATATAACAGGTGTATCTTAGCTTAGCTTGTACACTTGTCAATTCTGACAGATTTAATTTCGACACATCCAGTTTTATGTAGACTTACGTGAATTTTTTCATGGTCCATTTTGATGAAAAATTTTTGAATCACGGGTTACTTTATTTATTGAAATTGACCGATAAAATTATACAGGTGACAGATGACATAATATAATTAATAATAAATTTGTGCGAAATGGTTTTTGATGTTTGTATTAAAAGGGAAAATTACAACAAAATAAGTCTTATTTGACATGTGAATACCTACGATAACTTTTATTTAAATAAACTCATCAACAAAAGTTTGACCTGCGTGCCCGAATTTAAAATGAAAGAAAATTCCAATAAATATTCCGACCATTTCTATTGAAAACTTTTTAGGAAACCCTTGAGAATCGACTGTATAAATAATAATGTACATATTAGATACATAAACACTATTTTTTACATTATAATGAAATATTTTTTTCTTATTTTTAATCATACTTAAAAGGCTGTTCTCTCAGGCGGCTATAAAGTTTATGTAAATTTATCTCGCTTATTTTTAGAAATGTTTTCCTAATTTTGCACAAACATATAGCTAACATTATTATTTATGTCGTGCAGGAGCTATTTTTTTTAATTTTCGTCTTCGTTGTATTTCATTTAATTAAAACGTAAAATAATAAAAAAATGCCCAAATTTCGAATCCTGCGCGACATAGATAATAATTTTCTGACAACCCAACATTTTTTTTTTTAATTTTTACTTAAAAGTCAATGAGAAAAATTAACATTAAGTAAACGATAAATACTGAAAACTCTTGGAGAATTGTGAAATGAATGTACTCGCGGGCGAATTTTTCTGAGCGCAACAGGCCAGACTTGGAAGCCGATTAATATTAATAGTTGAATAATATATTGTTGAATTGTTGATGTCAATTTTTTTTGTACATGACGTGCATTTTAAACAGTTTTAGAAACAGAAAAAACAACAAATAGCTATGTATGTAACAAGAAATAGAAATAGTGAACCGCCTACTAGAAATCCAAAATTGTCCCGAGTGATAGATCAGCCTTAAAAAACGCAAAAGCGTGCATAAACAAAACGTTGTATCCACGGAATCCAGAAAATCATGCAATAATCCCAACAAATTACTGAACAGGACATGAGTACTTGTCTATAAATCACAAGAATCTTTTGTTGTGACATTTTCTTAATACCAAAACAATAAACACCCCTGGACGCTAGAATCGGAGAGTTTTATGACTCTGTCTCAAAAGCGTACACCGAACTCTTAACTTGGTCGTAACTTGCAAACACCTAATATGTATGTGGGTTAGAAGATTTTAAAGTACACCTATTCCTTTATTATGTAAAATTAAGTGACAACCGGTTTCAACAAGGGGTCAAATTATTAGGAACTATATAAGAAGTAGGTATAAATGTGTACAAAATATGAATAGCATAATTCTCGAAACGGAAAAGAATTTTCTAAAAATTCTTTCGGGTCCTTGTTGGGGTCGAAAATTTTTTCGAATTACGAAGAATGGCTAAGACAAAAATTACGTAGAAAAAACCGAAAAAAATCAACCCCCAACTTTTAGTAATTAGAAAATAGTAAACGGCTTTTTACAATAGAAACAATTTTATGAATTTTACCTAAGTTATTTAAAGCGCGGTCATGTTGTGAATGAAACAACCAAATTCGACAGCAAACAAAAGCAACAATATTGTTTTGTAAAATTGCAATATAATACATTGCTAAATAAACAAACGATATCAAACAAAACGGTCTCCCTTCGAACAGGTAGTGATTATGTAGCAACTCTGTGTCTACTACAACAAAGAAATCTGTTGAAAACGGTTCAATTCTAGAATGAATTAGTTTGGTTAGTCGGATACTAGGGGGACGATACTAGCGCCCCAAAGCGGCCGACTAACTTTGAGGTATACGATTTTTAAAACGGACATTGCTTCTCTTCCCTAATTATATATTCTTTGGTAAAACCCTTTATAGAGTACCAACTTATCAAACTTATCCAGCTTATACAAGAAATAATAAATTTCAAATGATTATTCCCTCATATAATACATTACTTTATAATAAATAATTTAGTGTTCATATCGAATTCAGTAACTGTCAATCAACTTCAATAAATCATTATTTCTGCTCACATGATAATTATTTCAATATCCCAATCAAAACTTTGCGAAACGCAATTACTTTCCTTTTATGATAATCAAACTTGTGAATCTTATACTTTCGAATTAACCACTTCTAAAATATTACAAATAGATATCGCCACTTGGTTAGTTAGTTCACTTTCTAAAACTATTTTAGACATTAAATGTAAAAATAATATTGATAGAAAAGATATAAAAGAAACAAATTTAATTCACTTAACCCGTGATCGTTCGGTGTTGATTAATCATAATATTTACAATGAAATCATCTTCAACCAAAGAAATCGATTTAAAACTGCCTAGTGTTGGTTAACAAAATTTGCTTTAAATTGTGATGAAACAGTGTTTTTTTTTTTAAATGGTGAAAGTAAATAGTTTACGTGAAAGTTTAGTAAATAAATCATGAAAGAACAGACCTAAATTCTCAGGTAGATCTCGTTCGACCAGGAAACGCATGAACAAAAAAAAGGTGCTAATTCTACATTAGTAAGTAATGTATAAAACTATCATTGTTTATAGAAATATTGCCAATGAACTGACGAATAATAATGAATCGTCTCAACCTTTGGGTTTAGAAAATAAGGTTGTTAGCGTTAACAATAACAATATTGTTCATGCTATTTCAGTTTCATCCAACTAAATAACTAATTTTAATTTGTCTTTTTCTGATAAGGAATAATAACCCGTAATCGAGTATAATCTTGTTTCATGTTCTTGTGATAATTCCGTGGTAGTTTTTACTTTCAAACCGTATTTATTTCGTCCTTCAACTAGAATACAAACACAACTTTATATGAATGAATGTCCATTCTACCAAAATTGGTTTCCACTACTGCAGTACCTCGTTGAAGCGGCAATTTTTTGTTGTATGTGCCTCCTTGCAATCAGGAACAATTGACGCTAGTGGCATCTGTTGATAGTGAATTAAAGTAAATTCAATTGCTTGCTCAGTTTTTCGTCCACAATTTTGCAAAGTAGCGAATTTTGAATTGAGCTGTTGACATTGAAGGATATCTACTTCAATGACTGTTGGTTTGTGACGTCACACTAAGCTGGTACATTGTAAATTCAATCATGAAATCCGGCTACAAGCCAAGTGCGAGTCGTATGTTACGCCTCTGGAATTTTGCAAATGGTGGCAGTTGATGACAAACATTTGAACTTTTTTTATTTTACTTCTATTTTTTAAACAATGTCCGAAATTACGTGCAAATTTTGTTTAGGAAAAATTAAACAAGAACCAGAATTTGAACTAAAAAATGAAATCATATCGAGTTCGAAGCTGTCGGAGGCTACGACTGAACAAGTAAGTGTCCCATTACGATGAATGTTCAATTATATTACTTAATTTTATTGAAGGATCTGAGCATCACCGACAACCCAGTAGCATGTTACGAATGTAAAGTAGAGGTCGATGCAGTCCACCAATTACATTCACCTCTCGTTAAAGAAGAAATCAAACAGGAGTTCCTTGACGATGGAATTAAGCATGAAGCTATTATCAGTGATGATTGCCTGTTATTTAACACTGACATCCCTTCGATTATTGAAGAGAGTACACTGGTAAACAATTTTATTGTTATACATGTAATTATACTGCTAATGAAAAAAAAAAGTTATCTGATCATGTTTTTACCCACCGTTTGAAATGTAATCAGTGTAGTTACACAACTCCTAATAATTCATCTTTAAAAAATCATAAACAAATACACTTCATAATTGGATCTTTACAATGTAATGTTTGTAATTACACTTGCATAGAAGGTCATTCATTAGATGAACATATGACTTCACATATTGGAGCACAAATTGATATAAATGAAGTGCTACCGGAAACCAGTAAATCTTCATTCGAATGTCACGATTGTGGTTATAAAACTGTCAGCAAAATTACATTGAAATTTCATTTAAAGACTCATAAGAAAATTAATCAATTTTTGTGTAAGATATGCAGTTTTGGTACACATTCTAAAAATGGTTTAAAATATCACTTGAGGAAACATTCAACTGAACCGCTTTTTAGTTGTGATAATTGCGATTTCAAAACTACTACCAACTATCATTTGCAGAGGCATAAAATGATTCACTCTAAAGAAAAACGGTTTAATTGTAATCTTTGCGATTATCGTTGCAACTTTTATACGAATTTAAAAACGCACTTAATGAAACACACCGGTGAACGACCGTTTACTTGTGATAAATGCGACTTCAAAACTTCAACAAAGTCTGGTTTGCGGGAGCACGAAATCATCCACTCTAAAGAAAAACGATTTAATTGTAATCTTTGCGATTATCGTTGCAACTTTTCAAACAGCCTGAAAGTACATTTGATGAAACATGTCGGTGAACGACCGTTTACTTGTGATAAATGCGACTTCAAAACTACAACCAAGTTTATCTTGAAAAAGCACTTACGGACGCATTTAGATAAACGACTTTTTAGTTGTGAGCAATGCGACTTCAAAACTACAGCAAAGTCTTATTTGCAGAGCCACTTACTGAGACATTCAAACGAACGACTTTTTAGTTGTGATCAATGCGACTTCAATACTACCACTAAGCGTTATTTGCAGAACCACTTACTGAGACATTCAGATGAACGACTGTTTAGTTGTGATCAATGCGACTTCAATACTACCACTAAGCGTTATTTGCAGAACCACTTACTGAGACATTCAGATGAACGACTGTTTAGTTGTGATCAATGCGACTTCAATACTACCACTAAGCGTTATTTGAAGAACCACTTACTGAGACATTCAGACGAACGACTTTTTAGTTGTGATCAATGCGACTACAAAGCTACTACCAACTCTACTTTGCAGATCCATAAAATGACGCACTCTGAAGAAAAACGATTTAATTGTAATATGTGCGATTATCGTTGTAACATTTTAAACAGGCTGAAAGTGCATTTGATGAAACACACCGGTGAACGACCGTTTACTTGTGATCAATGCGACTTCAAAACTACAACCAAGTTTGTTTTGAAAAACCACTTACTGACACATTTAGATAAACGACTTTTTAGTTGTGATCAATGCGACTACAAAGCTACTACCAACTCTACTTTGCAGATCCATAAAATGACGCACTCGGAAGAAAAACGATTTAATTGTAATATGTGCGATTATCGTTGTAACATTTTAAACAGGCTGAAAGTGCATTTGATGAAACACCACGGTGAACGACCGTTTACTTGTGATAAATGCGACTTCAAAACTACAACCAAGTTTATTTTGAAAACGCACTTACTGACACATTTAGATAAACGACTTTTTAGTTGTGAGCAATGCGACTTCAAAACTACAACAAAGTCTTATTTGCAGAGCCACTTACTGAGACATTCAGACCAACGACTTTTTAGTTGTGATCACTGCGACTTCAATACTACCACTAAGCGTTATTTGGAGAACCACTTACTGAGACATTCAGATGAACGACTGTTTAGTTGTGATCAATGCGAATTCAATACTACCACTAAGCGTTATTTGCAAAGACACTTACCGAGACATTCAGACGAACGACTTTTTAGTTGTGATCAATGCGACTTCAATACTACCACTAAGCGTTATTTGCAGAACCACTTACTGAGACATTCAGACGAACGACTTTTTAGTTGTGATCAATGCGACTTCAATACTACAACTAAGCGTTATTTGCAGCAGCACTCAGTGACACATTCAGATGAACGACCTTTTACTTGTGATCAATGCGACTTCAATACTACCACTAAGCGTTATTTGCAAAGGCACTTACTGAAACATTCAGACGAACGACTTTTTAGTTGTGATCAATGCGACTTCAATACTACCACTAAGCGTTATTTACAGAACCACTTACTGAGACATTCAGATGAACGACTTTTCAAATAGGTTAATGCGCACTCTCGGAAACATTGTGATGAACGGCTACAAAAGTTACATCATATCCAATTTTCATAAATATTGTAACGAAAAACTGTTTAAACGCAATATGTGTCACTGTAGCAGTAAATATTCTGGATCTCTAAAAGAACACTTGATGTTACGTACTGGTGAACATGTATATTTTTACTGAATCAAATAAACTATTATTAATTCATGGATTTAATTAATTGTTTCTACATTCAATATTTACAATGCATTATTCGGTTCTACAACTGATAAAAACTATATAAAATTAATTCCTTTTCTAACTAAACTCTAAACTGTACACAACTTATAACATAATCTACTTCTTTCCTCCCCTTTTTCTTCTAATCCTATTATTCTTCCCTGCGTCTTATCACCTCCTCTATCCATCTCACTCCTTTCCCTCCCTCTTGTAATATATGCCCTCTTTCCTTGCCCTCCTCCTTCAACTCCTCACATTCCCGACTTTGAACGTTTACGGTTTGTAATTTTGATAAAAAAAATTCAGTCAATATTATTTCAGTTTGCAAAAAGTATTTTAATCTGAGACCTAAGAATATGAATTCCAGACGATTATTTTTAAATTACCCAATCCTGCACAAGTTCTTCCACTCTTTCCCACACAGCCTGCACTTCCTTCTATCATCCTCCAACCAGTACCTATATTCAGCCTCCTCATTCCCACATCTAAACGTCGCTACTATTCTTTTCTTCTTCAACCTCATCCTCTCTTTCAAATACCTCGGTATTTCTTCATATTTTCTATTATATTTTCCCCTCTAATTCTTCCCCTCCTTTCTTGCTTTTGAATATCTCGATCCCTTTCCACAATCGCTCTCTTCTTCTTTCTACCTCCTCTCTCGCGTATCCTCCTCTTTCGTAATACAGCATCCTGTCCATACATTATTCTTCCATCTCTTACTTCCTTCCACACTTTTTCACAATCTCCCCTTGTTACACCACGAAACTTGAAGATGAAGTACGGGGCACAACGAATCCGCCGACAAGCTCAAAAGGTGAATTATGATTTGTCTCTCACTTACCTTTAACGAAAACTAAAGGTCGTTAATTCGAGTCACAGTCGGTGTTGCCAGGCGCCACCCTAATCTTTTAATTGTTTATGTCAAATGTTCACTAAAGAAAAGGGAGAAATGCAAATACTTGAGGCAATAAAAGAGAAAAATCATTACTAACGGTTCTCTATTGTAATGGCCAAAAACTCTTTATTCTAAGAACACATTTAAATTGCACCGGCTACAACTCAGATTAATGCTACAGAGACTCTTAAGGGGTCATAGGAATGTTTGCTTTTTGGTTTATGCTTTGTTGCTTACCTTTATAGAGATGCTTCTCAACTAAAAACGTAAATAATAACGAATAAATGGGCGCCAGCTTATTTATTAAGGGAAACAAGCAAAACCTTTAACACTAGAACGCCCGACGGCACTTTTTTGTGCCATTCTAAAAGTTTATTAGATTCCATTGCTTATTGTTGACTTCTCTCTCTTTTATACTGGTTTTACTTCAAAATCTTTTATCAATTTAACTGGGCATACCATAACACCCTCAAATATACATAAAATTATAATTGATGTAAAACTGTTCTATTTAAATTTGTTACCCAAAAAATTAAATAAATAAACACATTTCCTACTGTATCAATTTTGTTTATATGTACGTATATACATATGCCATTTACAAAAAAGCTCATAAAAATGTTATTATGCTAAGTACTATGCATCCTGATGTTCAGCTCAATACAGATGAGAAGAAGAAACCAGAAACGGTCACCTTTTACAACGAAACAAAATGCGGAGTTGACGTCATAGATCAAATGGCGAGAAAGTATTCGGTCAAAGCGTCGTCACGAAGTCAAACAAGGTTGTTCGAACGGGCGAAGTCCTAATCTATGCGCCAAATGTTATAAAGTTGTGTGTAAAAATGTATTGCAAAGAAGGTTTTTGTTTGTGTGAAGTGCGAATGTTAAGTAGTTCCGTACAATATTTATTATTATATTATATTATAATAATAGTGTGAATACTGACAAATATACCTACTGTTTTAATGCGAACAACTACTGCGTTCTTATTTTATTTTTTTTTAAATTCTTACTACACAAGACAATAAATTAGCAGTGGAACATTTTTGTGCCACTGGGCTGTCAAGGGGGTACATACTAGTTGGGCGTTCTAGTGTTAAGGAAATAAAATCAAATTTTAACCAAAAATATAAATATAATAATCATTATTAAATAATAAACAAAACACGTTGACATTCGTCTACTCTAGTAATGAATTGACTTATAAACTACGGTATCAAATGAAAGATTAAATTTCTTTCAAGAACTTAAAACTATGAACGTAAAATCTTTTACAAGCGTTAAAAACGTTACCTAACTAAAATAACTTATTACATATATTGAACTGTAAAATTCGCAGCTTAATTAAAAAGGTAAATATCAGATGTAGTCGCAAAACAAACAACTAATGCATAAGACAAAGATAACCACGACTGCGTTTTCATTGTTAACCGTGTAAGCCGACGTTATTTTGTCAAAAATTTAACTTCAACGCACGGAAAGTTCGAAGAATTGTTGATATTATTTTAAGCACTTACTTGGAGTTCGTTGTGCTACGAAAGGACCGTTGAATTTTGTCGAAGGTAGAACACGTAATTGGGCTGGCCTGGTGAATGAAGCTGCACTCAGAATGACGTAATGCATACTGAATTTTCCATAAAACGAATTTTCTTTCTCCCATAAATTAATAATGAAGCAGATAATCGATTCTTCATCGATAGACACGTAGAAACCAAACGTACAAAAAGGTAACGAATTTTCATGAATTTCGGAATGCACGTTGATTCTTCTAAATCAGACTTTTCTTTAACGGAACGTACACAACACCAAGAACGTAGATAAATTCGTTATGAAGCTAATCTATTCATTCAAACTCAAAAACGGAGGGGGGGGGGGTTAATGCGCGCACTGTTTAAATATCAGGTAGCGATAATTTTGGAACGCTACACTATTAACTTTAAATTTTACACGGTTAGTCTACGGCGTCCTAATCCTAATACGTTAGCCGTAACTTCACACGAACAAAAGAAAAAAAAAACGGGCAAACGTTCGAACTGCCCGCGGTACTGGCCGAGACGAAAGGTTTTACAGCGCGTTCCTAAAACAAGTACACATTTGGTTCGAACATGCTGAACCGCCGAACAAAATTTAATACACACAAAAACTAAAATTACCCTATACGCTACCTAATCTAAGTCAATCATGCGTACTCACAACGAAAGTCACTTATTCACGAAAGTTTCTGAAGTAATCATATTACTGTCATATACTCTATTTCACTCTGTATACATATTGTGTGACCTGAGACACTACCAGCTCGTACAACGATGATGGTGTTTCATGACCAATTGTATGAATTATTACGTAAATAAACATTTACTCTTAATATTGGTATTATATAAAAGAACCTTAAAACAACTTTATCCTTCTCACTTTTGCGTACTAGGATTCTACCATTTTTAACCCAGATGTAGTTTTGCACGGGTTTTAGTTTCCTTGAGAATTATTCTATTCACCAAACTTTACCTTTGGATAAGAAATTGGTGTTTTCTGTTTCAGATTTTAATTTAGGTAGCAGAAGAGACGAATGTTTGAGTTTAATTTTTTGTACGAATACGGGTTCAACATTTTCACATACTATATTAGCAGCTATCGTTTTGAATTGCTCTTCGGGCTTGGGCAGCACCCAATATTTCAATAACATTTTATGAATATAATACTTGTCTGTTGGAAATCTGTGTTAAATATTTCTACATGCAAATTAATATATACGAAATATTTGGTATGTATATTATATTTATAATATTTACACCAATTGTGAAATAAATATTTATATGATTATTTAAAAAATAATTATTCTAAAGCATTTAACAATATATTTTTATTTAAAATTAGTGAAAAACAAATATGTTGAAGAAATATTCATTTAATATTTATCTAAGCATTTGTGGAAATATATAAAAAAAATATTTGGTAAATTTTGAGGTAAGTATATATTTTATACCCAGATAACACAAGTACGTCAAGAAAACGTCGAACGGACTTCGTTTATTGTACATTTAAACGTCTGTAGGATGTTCGACAAAAACTGTAGTAGGTATGTACACTCATGAAATTTAAAACTTGGACACCACAATTTCTGTAAACAAAAGTTTGCACATATGAAGCGGGCTTAAGGGTATCATTTACAATTCTAACAGCAGGTAGTCTCAGCAGGGGTTATCTTATAGAAGGACTGTAGAATGAATCATTACACTAAGCACGTTTTAGAAAATAGGTAATTTACGTTGCTTACTTAATTTTTTTCTTTAAAGAATATATTTGAAGGTATCGCTAATTAAACACCATAGCTCGATTAATTATCGAATCAAAATTTTGTTTACGAAATGTTTACAAAATAAAATTAGAAATAATTTTGATTTAAAAACGTTTAGTTTTTGACTAGAATTTATTACATAATTATAATTAAGATACCAAGTTATAGTTTAAAATTAAATGAAAACTTTTTTTTTTAAATAAAGGTATTACTATATAAATAAATATAAGAAATCAATAATGGGTGTGACCTCCATTATTATTGATACATTCTTGGAGGCGTCTGCTCATTGACGCTATCAAGGTATCAATATAATTAATATTAATCGTTTCCCATGCGGTATCAATGGCTGCAATTAGTGCATTACGGTTTACTGGTATAAAATTTGGCCCTTGTTGTCTTCGGATAACAGCAAGTATTCGAGCCCAAACATTTTCGATAATGTTAAAATCTGGGCTTTTGCTGGCCAGGGTAACAGCTCCAAGTTATTTTCTCGTATCCAATTGCGCACAACCCGCGAAGTATGAATAGGGGCGTTGTCCTTTAACAACAAAAATACATTATGAAAATGTTAATTCAACAGATCCCGAACTATTTTTGGAGAAAGTATAGTGAAATAAGAATACTTACTTGTTGGAAAATATAATCTTCGTCTGGATAAAACACTTCGACTGAAGGTTTCATAATAGTTTCCAAAATATCTAAATACGCAGCAGAATCAAGACGTCCATCGATAGCCCAACAAACTCCTGGACCCGCGCGCTAACCCAACCCCACACATTCACAGAAAAATAACCACTTCGTTTTTAGGACATATGTGATTATTTTCGTAACGAGTTCCTTCCATTCTAAAAACTTTTAGTGGTCCATCGTTGCGGCTATTGAACGTTTTTTCGTCGCTAAAAATCACTCGATTCCAAAATTCCAAAGGTTCGTTCACATATCGCCTTGCAAATTCCAGACGACGTCTCATATTTTCGTCACTGAGAACTTCTTTCGCAGCAGCATTATACTTCTTTATTCCCATCTCCTTTAATCTTTTTGTGCAGTTATACGGCATCCGGGAAAATGTGTATCTGCTATAGCCCTGGAGTATGTAGCAAATGGTTGTTCTGTTACGTAATGAAACAACTCGAGATCTTGAGCACGTGTAGATACTTTAGGTCTACCACTTCCGATGGCTCTTTTCAAAGTGTGTTCAAGATTCCATTTTACTCGGTAATGCCCTACGGTGCTTTTTGGTATATCTAACATACGTGAAATTTCACGCACGCTACGGCCCGCCGCTAATTCCGAAACAATCCGCGCTTTCAAATCAGCACCGAGATGAGGTGGCATTTTCACAACACTTGAAATTTTAAACTAAAATGGAATTTACATTTCTTACTTTATTTATTGGTTCACACTACCCCTTCTCAAACAGTAGGTAATTGTTTATTTATTACATACTTCTAATGACCAATGTAACAACCCTTAGAGCAATATGACTCAAAGGAAGTAAATTAAACAAGCAAGGATATTCTATTGTTATTGAAACTTATTCATAAAGTAAAAGCCATTTCCTTATTAGTATTAAGATTACAATAGAGGACTTATAAACTTTCGAAAATATCTAATTATAAATATTTACACTGCAATTGCGCTTTTTCCTTAATAATTTCTTAGCAATAACATACACGTTCTTGGTTTTTAAGTTGTCATAAATTTGATATGATATAAATTTGTGTTTCTAATATTACATCACAAACTAATCTTTATTCGCCAAAAATTGTTGCTTAAGTTGTAAAGCTTCGTACACACCTGAACAACAAACATAACAACGAACCGAAAGTCAAACAGAACGACAAACGATCTTTTATGATTTCCACAATCCGAACAACAAACGGAACGTTTGTGCTGTTTCCATAATTATTTTCAGTAGTTTTCAGTTCATATATATTTATTATTGAGAAGAAAATTGCGGAAAACAAGAAGATAGTGCCAACCAAATTTTTACGCACAAAGAAGAGTAAAAATTATAATTTACTTCGCTTTTTTTTTTTGGAAATTTCCCGCCCAAATGATGCTAATAGGGACATCATTTTTTCTTGCATTCTTAAACACTGATTAATTTAAAACATTTTTCTTCTGTCAACTCCATAATATTACCTAAAACACAACAAACCCACAAAAGGGAGGACAAAAATAAATAATTTAATTCTCCCGCATAAGTTTGTTCGCCGTTTTGTTTAGATTCGTCCAAACCTGCAAACGCATTCGCGCGCATTTTCTTTGATGTCGGAGAAAAAACCGACAAGTTGCGGGAACGCCGCAAACCGTTCGTGGAACAATCAGGACTTGCGAATCTGTTCTAAAATTCGTACGTAGCACCGTCCAAATTAATGTTCCGATTGCCGTTCGGTTCGTTGTTCAGGTGTGTACGAAGCTTTACAATAAGCATATTAATATGAACTATATCTTATGAAAGGAGAGTTATGTAACTATAATTAACGACTTAACGTTACGTTAGTAGATTCCATTTACTATTTACACATATTTTCTTGGAACATTCGATAATTAACTATCGGGATATGATGACCCTATACTTCGCAGGTTGTGCGCAACTGGATACAAGCAAATAACTTGGAGCTGTTACCCTGGCCAGCAAAAGCCCAGATTTTAACATTATCGAAAATGTTTGGGCTCGAATACTTGCTGTTATCCGAAGACAACAAGGGCCAAATTTTATACCAGTAAACCGTAATGCACTAATTGCAGCCATTGATACCGCATGGGAAACGATTAATATTAATTATATTGATACCTTGATAGCGTCAATGAGCAGACGCCTCCAAGAATGTATCAATAATAATGGAGGTCACACCCATTATTGATTTCTTATATTTATTTATATAGTAATACCTTTATTTAAAAAAAACGTTTTCATTTAATTTTAAACTATAACTTGGTATCTTAATTATAATTATGTAATAAATTCTTGTCAAAAACTAAATATATACGTTGACAATAAGAATTGCCTTAGTTTTTATTTTCACTTTTTATATTAACTACAGAAAAAATGAAACGTCATAAAATATACATTTTGTAAGGACTAAATATTATGAATAGAGAGTTTAATGATTTTTTTAATAACTTACAATAATTAGTAGGTTAGATTTATTTAAAAATAAGTAATAATCAGTCAACCCAAATAACCATGTTTAGTTTTTGATTTAATTTAAAAGTTATTGCTTGTAGACGTTTTTAAATCAAAATTATTTCTAATTTTATTTTGTAAACATTTCCTAAACAAAATTTTGATTCGATAATTAATCGAGCTATGGTGTTTAATTAGCGATACCTTCAAATATATTCTTTAAAGAAAAAAATTAAGTAAGCAACGTAAATTACCTATTTTCTAAAACGTGCTTAGTGTAATGATTCATTCTACAGTCCTTCTATAAGATAACCCCTGCTGAGACTACCTGCTGTTAGAATTGTAAATGATACCCTTAAGCCCGCTTCACAATGTGCAAACTTTTGTTTACAGAAATTGTGGTGTCCAAGTTTTAAATTTTATGAGTGTACACAGCTAAGTTTATTGTTTAAGGAACCTATTCACTTTGCATGCGTTTGGAGGTCACGGGACATTAAACGGTTTGAATCCCTTGTATAAGCAAATTGTTATTCGGGGTAGACTCCATCCACCGACGTTCGATTTTGCTTTCACTAGCTCCATCAGAGCTGGGGGCGCTTGAGACAAAGTGGGTGAAGCTAAAACAAAAGGCCTTTGGGTTGACTGGAGCAACTTACCGTACTAGTCTGAGTTTAATTCTAGTTTTTAAGTCACCGGGTATAAATGACGTGTGTACGTCGAGTTTTCTTAATCACCAATCTTAAATTGGTACGCTAGCTTTAATTTGGGGTGACTGAATTTTTGACATATTTGATTGCGACCTCTAAGTATTTTGTTGTTGTTGACGCACGTAAGTTTCATGCGACAGAATCTCTTACATCTCACATATTCTTCTAGTATTTTAAGTTGTTTTTGCTATATTTAATTGTCTATTTGTTTCTCTGATTTGTGTTCGTTTTAGCGTATTAGACCTTTTAGTAAAACCTATTGAACTCTTGTTGGTCGGTTTTATTTCTTTCTATTACCCAGCAGGTGGCGCCTCTTTACGCAGCAGTTTATTTCTTTTCAGTTTCCTCAAGGACCTCCCCAACTCACCGACTAAGCCGGACACTGCTGTGTGAACTCTTACAAATTCAGGATCTTCCATGAATTTAGTGCGCTATTTCGAGCCAAATAGTATTGTTCTTTTTCTAGGTTGTACCGCTAGAATCGTCGCTTCATTTATTTATTTGTGAACACAACTGTTACAAGTTAAATCCGGGGATCTAGATGGCCACGGTAACAAACTACCCCTTCCGATCCAGCGATTTGGGTATCTAACATTTAAGAAATCACGAACTCTTCGGGAATAGTGTGAAAGGCATCCATCATGTTGATACCACATGGATGCTCTCACGTCAAGGGAATGTCTTCTAAAAGATTGGGCAAGTCATTTTGTTTAAATAAGATTCACCATTTAGGTGTCCATCAAAAACAAATGGTCCGATAATTCTGTCACTTAAAACACACCACAAATTTACACTCCATCTGTTTTGGTGATCCACTTCGGGCATCTAACGAGGATTTGTTTGCGACCAATAATGCATATTGTGCAAATTAACTCTGCCGCAGCTACTAAGTAGCCTCATCGGTCCATAAAATTTTGGAAAGGAATCGAAGATTTTCACTACACATGTCTCTCAGCCAATACCAATAGTAGAGCCGCCTGTCAAAATGAGTGTCTGATAAAGCCTTAAATTTTTAAACCTTAAAATTCTGAACACAGAAGCAACACTTACACCTAGTTCTGTGGAAATCTCCCTTATGCTTACTTGAGGCTCCGGCTCTACGTACACAAGAACATTAATACTATTATCTTCATTTCTTATGGGACGTCTTCTGATAGGAACTGGAATAGATCGTACATTTCCTGTTTGTCTTAAACGTGTTGCCATTCGCCGAAATACTTATCTAGTGAAGTGACTTCGATCAGGATATCTGATAGCGTATTCTCGTTCCGCAATAGCTGCATTTTGAAAACATTCAAAATACACGGCAAGCATGTCGTAAGGACCGGCATTTATATACGACATTTTTGAAGGATAGTACTAATTTCTGATTAGGCAAAATGAAACACAAAACTAATGAAGGAAAAAATTTTGACAGCACAACATCTGTCAAAATTAAGTAAGTTGACAATTATTTCAATTTATTTAGCTCCATGGAAATGAGCCAATTTTTCCGCAGCTAACTAGTTTATTATTTTAAAACACACCACATTATAATTATGCCTAAGAAGTTTTCTATGTTGTTATAAACGTACGAGAAGAATTAATAGTTGTATTTTACAAAACGGCCATCAATTTGAACATTTATAGATTTTCACTTGTTTATTAACAGTTATTCATGGTTTTTTACCGTTCTATTAAATTAAACGGATATAAAGTCTTCTTTTCGCCATAACTCTGGAACGAATAAAGATATCAAATTGCGTTACATACGAGGATGTATTGATATCTAGTTAGCCTAGACCAGTTCCTTGCATAAACAAAATATTGCGTTACCATAGCAACGAACAATACTATTAGAAGTGTCAGTGTAAAGTTTGACGTCAAAAAAGTAAACCAGAGTCACGCAATAAATTAAATGAAAAAAGATGTCCACCGAAATTGTGAAAATCGAAAAATTGGAGTATTGAGCCATCATCAAGTACCTGTATTTAAAAGGGTTAAGAGGTAAGCAAATTTACGAAGATATGCTTGGTGATCAATGTCCTTCGTATGCGACCGTCAAAAATTGGAATGCAAGCTTCGAAAGAGGTAAATTTTTCATTGAAGATGATGACCGATCGTGAAGGCCAGTTTCTGTGTCAGTCCCCGAAAATATCGATGCAGTTCATGACATGATTTTATCAGATCGTCGAATTGGGCTAAAACTGATATCTGAAACACTGAATATTTCATACGAACGCGTTTATCATATGGCTCACGTCAATTTGGACATGAGAAAAATTGCGTACGATCTGTGCTCGATTTGAAAACGATGTAGACTTCTTAAACCGAATTGTTACTATTGATGAGACTTGGGTACATTTCTACGATCCAGAAACAAAGCAACAATCGATGGAATGGTTCTCCAAGACCTAAGAAGTTTCGTGTTCAAAAATCTGCTGGAAAAGTTCTTGCTTCAGTTTTTGGGATTGCCATGGAGTAATCATGATTGATTTTTGGATAAGGGTAAACAATAACTGGAGATTACTATTCGACATAACTGACCACTCTACGGGAAAATATTAAAGAGAAAAGACTCGGAAAGCTATCCAAAGGTGTTTTGTTTTTGCAGGACAACGCCCCTGCACACAAATCTCATGTTGCCATGCAAAAATTCGTGATTTAGGGTTTGAATTACTAGAACACCCCCTTATTCATCCGATTTGGCTCCGTCCGACTATCACCTCTTTCCTCAACTGAAAAAAGTTTAAAATGTCGTAAATTTTCTTCCAACAAGGATGTAATAGAAGCTGTGGAGGTCTGGTTTGCAGAGCAAGAAGAAAAATTTTTTGAAGGTCTAGAGACGTTGCAGGTTCACTGTAATAAAAGTATCCAATTAAGAGGAGAATATGTTGAGTAATAAAATATTTTGAAATTGAAATTTTGTTTGGATCTATAGTAGGCTAAGAATTTTTCAATATATCCTCGTACGTTTTTTGTTGATTGATTGTTACAAATTTAATCTACTTTCCACTTATTATGTCATAATTATACCGTGTGATTTAATTTTTCTGGATAAAATAAAAAAACTGGTATTATTACAAATTGCGCCCTCTAACAATTTTATTATGAACTATCGCGTACCAATGAATTCGACAGTTAAAAGTACTTACCTTTCTCTTCTAAACTAGCCCAGGTTTGCTAAACTCGGATAAGTCGTTTAAAAATAACAGCGATTTATATGATTACACTTTCAATAGCTTCCCCCACTCTTATTAAGGTCGGTACGCCAATGAGTCTTAGACCAAAATGATGAAGAATTGTCTAAGCTTTCTAACGATGTTACCAAAGGTATGCATTCATGTGGGAATTTTTGGAGAAATTTAGAATTTTATTTTTTAATTTTCAATTGCGCCCCCTTGCGATGAATTACGGAACTTGAAGAAACTAGCAGTACGTTTGAGGCAAACGGGAAGTATACGACCCATTCCAGTCCCTTTTAGAAGACAATGAATGAAGATAACGTGATTAACGTTCTTGCATGCGTGGAAGCGAATCAAAATTTAAACACAAGGGGAGTGTCCTTAGAAGTAGGAATAAGTCACGTTTCAAATTTTAAAAGACTTTAAACTAGCATATGGTTTTGCACTAGGCTCTGTCAGAAGCTGATTATGACATGCGGCTCGACTATTGCTATTGGTTAAGAGAGATGTGCAACGAAAATCCTCAATTCCTTGGTCCTTGGTTTTATGGACTGATGAAGGCACTTTTTCTAGTTGTGGTAAGGTAAATTGCATTATTGGTCGCAAACCAATCCGCATTGGATGCGCGAAGTGGATCACCAACGTAAGTGTAAACGTTTAGTGTGGTATTTTAAGGAACATAATTAATGGACTGTTCATTTTTTCGATCATCTTAATGGTGAATCATATTTGAACTTTTTAGAAAATGACTTGCCTATCCTTTTGGAAGATGTTCCAATTGACTTAAGGTTGTCAATGTGGTATCAACATGACGGATGCCCTGCACACTTTTCGCAAAGAGTCCGTGATTTTTTAAACGTTAATTACCCGAATCTCTGGATTCGATGTCGTCTTTACATAATTTGGACTAGTACTAAGCCTAGATAGTGTGAAAGGAGGCATGAAATATAATATCAAAACTAATGGTTACTAATAGTCCAAGCAATGGGTACAAAAAAAGGAGATCTATTTGCAAAAGGTCGGAATGAATTTAAATTTGGTGGGATAGTAGGCATAGGTCCCTTGATAGTACACCTGAGTTTGCGACCTCGGGGGCTTGCCGCTCGAGGGGCGGGGGATGAAAACCTTGCTTTGCGACGCCTGTCAAAAAATATTGCTGTTGGGGTAAGTGCTATCAAAAAAAAATTTTGTACAATTTTGGGTACTTGCATTGTTCGTATGCGACGAACCCTTTCCGCTCTACGGTGCTTGAAAGTTGGGGGTTGATTTTCAATTTTCAACAAAATCAAAATTTCGTTGCGGATTAAGACAAATATTTCTATCAAACAATACTGTGTTTTTTTTAACGTGGTATCCCCAAGAGGCCTAATCCACGGTTGATATCAGGGTGCATTTAATTTTCAGTCACTTGCGACGTTGTAAACCTGACTCGCATTCCTTGTTATAATCCTCAGAATCGGCAAACGTGGCGTTATCTGTTTGGTTCTCATCGTCAAACCTCTGGAGCTGGTTCCCTTGCGATCCGTGTGGCGACTAATCATGTGGTTGTTCTTTATCATCCAAGATCCTCTGGAGGTTTATGAACTCCCCGCCAGTTTTGCACTTGACAATAAGTACGCAATGAATGATGACGATTGAACGAATTTTTGGAGACGGCCTATACAAAGTTCGATATTGAAGAAAGTCTAACTTACGATGTTCGCTTCGTGCACCGTACTGCCTCAACATAAACAGTTCGCCAGGGCGTTGATTGAAATATTGGTAAAGATAGTCAACCTTACGGGATTATGCGACCCCGAAATTTGTTCTAAACATCAGAGGTCGGTAGTATCGCTTTGTGCTAAGAAAATACGTCAATTGTATTGTAGAATTTACAGAACAGTATTGCCGATAAATGTGAAATAGAAAACTGTAATTTTGCTGATAGTTTATGCTAAGGCACGACATTGTTGCCAATGCATCATGCCGTTGATTGAAATATTGGTGCATTGAGTCAATGTTGACAAACAAACAAAAACATGCGTTCTACAATATACAAGAATTTATTGATTTTTGTCGACGTACTAATTAAATGTGTGTCCTTTGTTATATATTTTTTTTCTATTGTCTGTTAATTGTTCAATGTAATAATATTTATTTGTATCTTTCTTACGTAAGGTTATAACAATGGTTATACCATCATGACAAACACATATATGTACAAAGATTGTATACATACACATGTGAATAAAGTTTATTATTATGAAAAAAACCTGCAGATTTAAAAGTATTAATTTCGTAAAGAAATCGTTGAAAAACGTTCTCCCAAAAAAAACAATTTCTTTAAATACTTTTGAAAATTCCATACTCATATATTTATTACATTAACATCGTTTATCCGTTGAAAATGTTTTAAAATCTATTAGGCTTACGCAAGTAAATTTCTAAATTTTGGTCATTGAAATTAAAATTTTTTAACATAGAAACGCTATCCCTTTTTATGTTGGAACGAATGTTGAATTTTCTTATATTACAATCTAACGTACTCAACTGTTTGCATCTAAACAATATTATAACAAGCCTACTCATTTACTAAAGGTGTTGCTAAAAGTATGCAATTGTAGAATTTCTGACTAAGCCGATAAGGAATGTGACTCATAAACGATAATCCGGAAGACTCCTCGTAATACATTTGTTTATTACTATTATTTTAGATCAGTTGGAATTGTAATTTTTGAAACAATGTTTATAATTAATGAGCTATTTTTACTTTAAATAAACTATTTTAATTCGAAACCATGATATTTTGATACAGTTTCAAAGAGTAAAATCCTAACTTTTATCTCTACTAACAGATAACAAAGTGTCACTTTTCGTAAATTATTTTTTCCCTCGGGAAAAAAGTGAGTACTATTTTTAACACCAAATTTCCCTCAATAATTTTCTAATTCTATTGTAATATGATTTTTCAATATTAAATCGTCATTTATTTCGTCACAGAAAAGAATAGTGTATTATACACGTATTATCCGCACCGCGTCGGGAGACAACACACCTCAAGCTAAAATCTAGTACTTTTATTTTTAGAAGTAATAGGAATAGGTTTTATTACCAAGTGAATTTAAATTTGAAGGTCTAGTGGAACCCACTTTCCCTAAAAAACACGGTAACTTGTTGCCTTTTGAATTGAAAAATTTGAAAACCAATTTTTATTTAAAATCCTTTTCAACTGAACACGTAAAAACAAGTAGATACAAAAACCAATAATTTTGCGTTTCTGAACTCTAGTGGTATTTCTCCCAGTATGTTCTACTTTATTCCTAACGAAGTTATTAAATGACAAACAAATGTCAACATTATTATTTGCAAGTTAAAAATAAAGTGCAAGCATAATTTGTAAAATAATTGTTTCTTATTTATCTAACACCGACCAAACCAAACTGTTTTAACAAATAACGCTTCGCATGTATTTTAGTAAATTATTAAAAAAACATTGTCATTAAAATCCAAGATATGTATCATCAATGGTATTATTCATAAATGAAAAATTCGTCACTTTTAATTACTAGTTAATACGTTTACTAAATATTTGAAAACGTTGCAACATTGTATTGACAAAAGTAAATTTTACGGATTGTATGTTGCGCCATTTTTACAACGGTGGAATAAATTGAACTATTCTATTTCAAGAATCGTACACATTATAACTTAGCGCTTCAGTACAGGTGAAAAAGTAAACAAAAACGCAACCCAACATGCATATGTGAATTGCATCCGTGATACAAGCAAATACAAGCGGTTGACTATCTTTACCAATATTTCAATCAACGGCCAGGGGCAACGACTTCCGTTAATTTTGCATTAGGGTCGTCAAATACTTGAATCGCGTCTGTTGATGTTGGGTTTTTTCTAAAGTTTAGAGGAATCAAATCTTGCCTTGATTGAGCAACGTCACATCCACTGAAGGCATGCACAAATAATATATTTTTCGCAACAGCATCGCTATATTGCAAACTTTGAGGTGAAAGAAAACATCCTCCTTGTTCGTTCTCTCCGGCTGCAGAAATTAACATTCGAGATCTCTCTGGCTATAGCAGTCAACAACACTAGCAAATCTTCGTCTTCTCCAATAAAGAATTTAATTTACTGACAATAGGGGTAGTACCCAATTACATTGCCAGGATTCTTTTCAGATATCCAAAGATGATATACAATTAATACAATATAAAAAAAATAGGATTAGAAGAGAAAGGGGGAGGAAAGAAGTAGATATGTTATAAGTTGTGCACAATTTAGAGTTTAGTTAGAAAAGGAATTGATTTTATATAGTTTTTATCAGTTGTAGAACCGAATAATGCATTGTAAATATTGAATGTAGAAACAATTAATTAAATTCATGAATTAATAATAGTTTATTTGATTCAGTAAAAATATACACCAGTACGTAACATCATTTAGAGATCGAAAATATTTAGTGCTAAAGTCACACATTTAAACAGTTTCTCGTTAGAATATTTATGAAAATTGGACATGATGGAACTTTTGTAGCCGTGTGTGCATTAACCTATTTGAAAAGTTGTTTTTCTTTAAAGTGGATTCTTTTGTGTTTCTGCAAATAACGCTTAGTAGTAGTATTGAAGTCGCATTCATCACAACTAAAAAGTCGTTCATCTGAATGTCTCAGTAAGTGGCTCTGCAAATAAAACTTTGTTGTAGTTTTGAAGTCGCATTGATCACAACTAAAAAGTCGTTCATCTGAATGTCTCAGTAAGTGTCTCTGCAAATAACGCTTAGTGGTAGTGTTGAAGTCGCATTGATCACAGCTAAAAAGTCGTTCATCAGAATGTCTCAGTAAGTGGCTCTGCAAATAAGACTTTGTTGTAGTTTTGAAGTCGCATTTATCACAAGTAAACGGTCGTTCACCGGTGTGTTTCCTCAAATGCACTTTCAGGCTGTTTAAAATGTTACAACGATAATCGCACATATTACAATTAAATCGTTTTTCTTTAGAGTGCATCATTTTATGGATCTGCAAAGTAGAGTTGGTAGTAGCTTTGTAGTCGCATTGATCACAACTAAAAAGTCGTTTATCTAAATGTGTCAGTAAGTGCTTTTTCAAAATAGACTTGGTTGTAGTTTTGAAGTCGCATTTATCACAAGTAAACGGTCGTTCACCGGTGTGTTTCATCAAATGCACTTTCAGCCTGTTCAAAATGTTACAACGATAATCGCACATACTACAATTAAATCGTGTTTCTTTAGAGTGCATCATTTTATGGTTCTGCAAAGCAGAGTTGGTAGTAGCTTTGTAGTCGCATTGATCACAACTAAAAAGTTTATCTAAATGTGTCACTAAATGCTTTTTCAAAATAAACTTGGTTGTAGTTTTGAAGTCGCATTTATCACAAGTAAACGGTCGTTCACCGGTGTGTTTCATTAAGTGCGTTTTTAAATTCGCGTCCCTTTTGTGGTTGTGTTCCTGTGTTTGTCCCTCGCGTCCGTTCATGTGTTGAAAAGTTGCAACGATAATCGCACATGTTACAATTAAATCGTTTTTCTTTAGAGTGGATCATTTTGTGATTCTGCAAACTAGACTTGCTTAAAGTTTTAAAGTCGCATTTATCACAAGTAAACGGTCGTTCACCGGTGTGTTTCATTAAGTGCCTTTTTAAATGCGATGGACGGTTGCAACGATAATCGCAAAGATTACAATTAAATCGTTTTTCCATTGAGTGAATAACTTTGTGACTCTGCAAACTAGACTTGTCTGTAGTTTTGAATTCGCATTTATCACAAGTAAACGGTCGTTCATCGGTATGTTTCAACAAATGCACTTTCAGGCTGTTTGAAAAGTTGCACCCATAATCGCACAGATTACAATTAAACCGTTTTTCTTTAGAGTGAATCATTTTATGCCTCTGCAAACTAAAGTTGGTAGTAGTTTTGAAATCGCAATTATCACAACTAAAAAGCGGTTCAGTTGAATGTTTCCTCAAGTGATATTTTAAACCATTTTTAGAATGTGTACCAAAACTGCATATCTTACACAAAAATTGCTTAATTTTTTTATGAGTCTTTAAATGAAATTTCAAAGTAATTTTGCTAATAGTTTTATAACCACAATCGTGACATTCGAATGAAGATTTACTGGTTTCTGGTAGCACTTCATTTATATCGATTTGTGCTCCAATATGTGAAGTCATATGTTCATCTAATGAATGATCTTCTATGCAAATGTAATTACAAACGTTACATTGTAAAGATCCAATTTTGAAGTGTATTTGTTTATGATTTTTTAAAGATGAATAATTAGGAGTTGTGTAACTACACTGATTACATTTCAAACGGTGGGTAAAAACATGATTAGATAACTTTTTTTTTTCATTAGCAGTATAATTACATGTATAACAATAAAAATTGTTTACCAGTGTACTCTCTTCAATAATCGAAGGGATGTCAGTGTTAAATAACAGGCAATCATCACTGATAATAGCTTCATGCTTAATTCCATCTTCAAGGAGCTCCTGTTTGATTTCTTCTTCGAGAGGTGGATGTAATTGGTGGACTGCATCGACCTCTACTTTACATTCGTAACATGCTACTGGGTTGTCAGTGATGCTCAGATCCTTCAATAAAATTAAGGAACATAATTGAACATTCATCGTAATGGGACACTTACTTGTTCAGTCGTTAGCCTCCGACAGCTTCGAACTTGATACGATATCATTCTTTAGTTCAAATTCTGGTTCTTGTTTAATTTTTCCTAAACAAAATTTGCACGTAATTTCGGACATTGTTTAAAAAATGGAAGTAAAATAAAAATCAAATTTAACTGCCACCATTTGCAAAATTCCAGAGGCGTAACATACGACTCGCACTTGGCTTGTAGTCGGATTTCGTCAGTGAATAGACCTGATCAGTGGTGACGTCAGATTAAACCGCTAAATTCAAAATTCGGTACTTGGAAAAATTGTGGTCGAAAAAGTGAACCTTAAGTACATGGACTTAAGGTTGATAATAAAATAGGTCAAGGTTAGGTGTGTTTTACTTAGTGTACACGCATAAATAAGAAAAATCATGTTCATATTCACTAGTTCTGAACCTTTATCTTTCATCTAGTATCAATATTACATTTAAAAATAACATATTTTTATTATAAATTAAAATTAAACTATAAATTACGTATAATAAAGAACAAACTAATGAAGTAAACAAATAAAGAAACAAGAGTAACGCCAGGAACAACAAAGGAAAACCGCAGTTACAAAGTATAAGGTTAACCCGGTGCGTATTTCTAAAATTACCGTTATCCCCAGCTGATGTTCTGCGTATGTATTTCTAGTATAAAAGTTAATTTTAATTTATAATAAAAATATGTTATTTGTAAATGTAATATTGATACTAGATGAAAGATAAAGGTTTAGAATTAGTGAATATGGCAACGATTTCTCTTATTTATACTGTAAAAATCCAACCACCTTTTATTGACTTATTTTAATATAACCCTTAAGTCCTTGTACTTAAGGTTCACTTCGACCATAATTTTACAAAGTACCGAATTTTGAATTTAACGGCTAATGTGACGTCACACTAATCGGGTCTATTTACAATGGACTCGTTTAGTGTGACGTCACAATCCAACAGCTCAATTCAAAATTTGTTACTTTGCAAAATTGTGGACGAAAAAGTGGACATTACGGGGGCAAGCAATTGAATTTACTTTAATTCACTATCAACAGATGCCACTTGCGTCAATTGTTCCTGATTGCAAAGAGGCGGCACATACAACAAAAAATTGCCGCTTAAACGAGGTACTGCACTAGTGGAAACCAATTTTGGTAGCATGGACGTTCATTCAAATAAAGTTTTGTTTGTATTCTAGTTGAAGAACGAAATAAATACGGTTTGAAAGTAAAAACTACCACGGGATTATTACAAGAACATGAAACAAGATGAATCTCGATTACGCGTTATTATTCCTTATCAGAAAAAGACAAATTAAAATTAGTTATTTAGTTGGATGAAACTGAAATAGCATGAACAATACTGTTATTGTTAACGCTAACAACCTCATCTACCAAACCCAAAGGTTGAGACGATTCATTATTATTCGTCAGTTAATTTGCAATATTTCTATAAACAATGATAGTTTTATACATTACTTATTAATGTAGAATTAGAACTTTTTTATTTTGTTCAACATACTGCAGAATGCGTTTCGTAAGAATTTAGGTCTGTTCTTTCACGATTTATTAACTAAATTTCCAAGTAAATTATTTACTTTCACCATTTAAAAAAAATACTGTTTTATCACAATTTAAAGCACTCAGTTATTAATTATTATCATTTGTATTGAAGAAAAATCAAACAAATACAAAACAACAAATACAAAAAAAAAATTTTTGGTATTCGGAGAAAATCACCTAAAACTTATGGCACCAGTGCTATCTGTTGACAACATTTTTTACTACGATTTACATTACTCTTATGGGCAATAATAAACGTTCATTAATAACAGTTGCAATTTACTTTTAGAATATTCTCAAAAGACTTACGTCGCCTTGATAACAATATCTCAAACATGTTACAAGTACCAACAAATTGAGCCACTGGTTTTGTCTCAATTACAATAAGAAATTTGTCACTCACAACGTCGATTATTTGTTTATTTTTTAAACAAATTGCGAACTTTTACGCGCTTAATTATTAACAGTCATGTTAATAAAATATTGATTTATACCTTTGTAAGACATATTCTGTGGTAAGTACTATACCATATGTCCTTTGTTTCAATCATAAATTTATAATTTTTTCTGGGGTATTGTCTTTCGCATCTAATTCAGGTTTTTTGGAAAAAAGAAGTAACGACACTATTTGTGGGAAAGTTTGTACACTGTAAAGTGGCTTGAAATGTTGAGATTTCACCAAGCTGTTCTTTAGCTTGTAAACTGAGCATGAGGTTTGAAGCACTAGTTGTGGCTGTTGCGGCTTGGGAATCGGTCGTCGTGTGCGTCGTGACTGGAGAAGTCTATGGTTCTTCGGACACGTCAATTTTGTGTAGGTGAAATACCAATTTCGCTTGGCATGGTTTGGGAAGATAAAGATATGTCAACTTGCGAAAGAGAAGAAGGAACATTAAATGGGAGTATTTCTTCTCGTTTTTGAATAAGATCATCAACGCCATTTCCACTAAATTCGTTTATGGGAAATTACAGGAAATATTCCAGTTGATTTAAAACCCGAAATAATATTCTCCTGTTTCATAGATTTTTGCCAAACAATTCCAAGGATCTCAGAAAATTCTGTCTTAGTTAAGCGGACAGATCCAGTACCCATTTTCTTTTTGCCATGTGCATTAAGTTCTTTTTCCCAACAGGTCTTTACCGGTCAAAATACACATTTATCTAATGGTTGTAGTTTATATGTCAAATGACTCGGCAGTTTTATCAAAATTATGTTGTTGTTAATTACTTCTTCTAAGATCCTCACACTCATATGGCTAGCATGACCATCAAAAATAAGTAAAGCATACTGATTCATCAGCTGTTTCTCCTCTCGTACGTTTTGGACATAAGGTATAAAAGAGCTTGAGAACCATTGGAAGAACTGGGGCTCCTCCATTCATCCATTGAGGTAGTATAACGGGTACTGGGGAATCTTTTTTCTAAAGTGTGTGTTCTCCCTACTACTGCCTCCTGATACTCTACAGAGTGGCTTACCTTTTTGGTCTATTGCGCGAATGCGATTAGGGTCACTAGAAAAACCACTTTCATCTGTGTTAAAAATAAAGCAAGCTTTATCAGCGTCATTGAGATCTCTGCTTATCAATGTTTGCTTTAAAGTTTCATTAAAGTCATAAATTACTTGTGGTCTTCGTGCATCCTTATGTAATTTCTGTAAAAGTACAGGTTTTTTAACTGAATGTGCAGGAAGTCTCTTTAGAAAATCATAATACCAGTCATCACCTGGTTTATTATTTTTGAAAGGTGTTTGTAATCCTTTCCTTTCAATATAACTTTTGATTAGATCTTGCAGCTCATTTTTATCACAGGGATAACCATATTCCGCTCAGGCCGGTTTACATCCTCTTACTGTAGAGTCAATGGGAGTTTTTCTTTTCCCACTGAGTCTTTGGCAAATAACTGATGCAGGAACATTATAAAACTCTTAGGCTGCTCTATATGTTTTATTTTTATTTTCAACGTCCTCCACAGCTCTTCTAATATCTCCCGCTGTGTATGAGGGTCCATTAGTTTTTCTGATATAGTTTCTGGGCATCCGAGGGGAAAAAAACTGCTTTAGACAATGCTATAAGTCGTTTTCTCGTGACTTTGGGGTAAAAGTAAACATATTCACATTTTCATCAAAGTATCGTTTACATTTTCCCTAACAGATTGGAATTAGGGGTAAATGTAAACATTATTTTTGTGTTAAAAAAAAAAAGCTGAGGTGTAGAAACTAACTAAGGGTAATAGAATGACACAATCAATGCGGTTGTTAATTAATTTGTATACGACAAATATATCACTTATTTCCCGTCTATAACATAATTTAAGGATTTGAAATTCTTTTCTAATATTGTGATATGCATTATATTCAGGATAACGACCATGTTGTTTGTAGTGTAAAAATTTTAAGAATCTATTCTGAACTGTTTCAATTTTACTTTTGTATTTTTTTGTCATTAGAGTTCCATATTCGGGTTCCGTATTCAAGTTTTGTTCGTACCAGTGAATTATGTAACATTTTGTTACGGTTCAAATTTTTCAAACTAGAACGTATGTCGCAAGCTTTCTTAATAACGTTTGTCGTGAGTAGCACGTTACGACGAAAATCGAATTTGTCGCGCATGCTACAATTTTCCCATTGATGGATTCTTTTAATTCACAAAAATTATCAAAACGACGAGCGGACATTTTGGCGACTTCCTTCTATTGGGTGTTCGGCGTTCTTCTCGAAGCTAAAAGTTTACACGTAAAGTATTAATGTGGCTTCAATAATTCCAAGTTAAATTGGTGTGTAAATGTAAATCCGACTGCATTCGCCGTAAGTACTTCTTTTCCATTTTTTGTGTTGCCTCGTGGTTGTGTTAATTTTAATTACGACGTATGGTTTAGCGGGTGTCTTGTCCTCATACTATACTCGTGTATTACCATCTGGAAAATTCCTGGGGGCGCTGGAATGGCTAGTTCAGAATCCTTCGCTATAAAACGTGACGATTACCACGGTTTCGCTTACATTGAAGCTGCCAACGGCCGATAAACTCAACCGGCTGAGGGGTCGTTCACACTGCGTGCTTGCTGCTTCGAGCAAGCATATCTGCCTTCCGTGCTTCGTCGTCTAGTTCTCCTAGGGGAAATCCTGTGGCTATCTACCTTCTGAAGCTGTCAACTACTGTCGTTAACAAGAACCTTCCTTATCAAAACTGCATGCTTCAGAACACAGCTAAGCTTACTGTTTAAGAAACCTATTCACTATTCATGCGTATGAAGCTCACGTACATGTGACATTACACGGTTTGAATCCCTAGTATATAAGTAAACTTTTATCACCGACGCTCGGTTTTGTTGTTAACTAGCTCCATATGAGTTTGGGCGCTTTAGATAAAGTGGGTGAAGCTAAAACAAAAAGCCTTTTAGGTTGGCGGGAGCTACTTACCGTGCTAGTTCGAGTTTAAGTTAGATTTAAGTCACCATGTGTATGTGGCGTGTGTACGTCGAGTTTTCTTAGTAACCAATCCTCAATTGGAACGCTAACTTTAATTTGATTGCGAGTTTTAATTAATTTGTTCTTGCTAACGCCCGTAAGTCTTATGCGACAGAATCTCTCACTTCTCACATATTCTCCTAGTACTGTAAGTTTTATTTGCTACATTTGATTGTCTATTTGTCTCTCTGATTTGTGTTGGTTTTAGCGTATTAGACCTTAAGTAAAACCTATTGAATTCCTGTTGATCGGTTTTATTTCTTTCTATTACCCAGCAGATTGCGCCTCGTTAGGCAGCAGTTTATTTCTTTTTAGTTCTTCGAGGACCTCCCCAACTCACCGACTAAGCCGGCCACTGTTGTGCCAACTATTACAAATACGGGATCTTCCAGGAATTTAGTGCGGGCGTTAGCAACAACAAATAGTGAATAGGTTTCTTAAACAATAAACGTAGCTGTGTTCTGAGGCATGCAGTTCCGATAAGGAAGGTTCTTGCTAACGACAGCAGTTGACAGCTTTATAAGATCGGTAGCCACAGGATTTCCTTTAGGAGAACTAGACGACGAAGCACGGAAAGCAGATATGCTTCCTCGAAGCAGCAGGCACGCAGCGTGAACGACCCCTCAGTCGGTTGAGTTCATCGGCCGTTGGCAGCTTCAATGTAGGCGAAACCGTGGTAGTCGTCACGTTTTATAGCGAAGGATTCTGAACTAACCATTCCAGCACCCCCAGGAATTATCCAGATTGTAATACACAAGTAGAGTATAAAGTCAAGACACGTGCTAAAGCATACGTTGTAATTAGAAATAATACTACCACGAAAGGAAAGAAAACAACGTGTACTTACGGTGAATGCGGTCGGACTTAAATTTAAACACCAATTCGACTTATTATTGAAACACACACCAATAATTTGTGTAAAATTCTAGCTTCGAAATGCACGTCAAACACCCATGTACAAGAAGGAAGTAGGAAAATGTCCGCTCATCGTTTCGATAAATTTTGTGAATTAACGGATCCACCAATGGGAAAATTGTGGCGTGCGCGGCAAACTCGATTTTCGTCGTAACGTGCAACTCACGACAAACGTTATTAAGAAGGCTTGCGACATACGTTCGAGTTCGAGAAATTTGAACCGTAACAAAATTATATTTATTATTCAATGCCATGTTGTCATTAATTGGTAAACTAAACTTCATATTAGTTGTAATTAATCAAGCAAGATGATAAACGTCAATTGGAACCAATGCATTATTTTGCTCCGCTACACACACATCCAATGTACTTAATACTAAATCAAGAGTTTTACTGCTTGCATTTTAACACTGTTGTACATTTCCAAATTAAAAAGATTTAAAAATTCCCCCATCTGATTACCATCCGCAAGATTATAATTATAATTAGTAATTTATGGGATATTGAAATCTCCTACTACTATAATTTCGTAACTAAAAATATTAGAAATACTTTCAAATAAGGAAAAATACTCTAACTGAGAATTCGGTTTAAAATAGATTGTACTTATTATCAACGTCGATCCAGAATATTTTACTTTTATTGAGATTGTCTCGAGTTTATCATTTAATACTACAATTTCAGACATGTATTGTTTACTGATTGCTATCAACACGCCACCGCCTTTAGATTTACCTGCGTATATTTTATTTCTGTCGCACCTATAAACATTACAACGTTTATCAAAAATTTCTAGATTATACACACCCAAATAAAGCCCCGTTTCATTCAGTACAATGTAATCCGAATCTTCGGTCGCAACGCTGCATAAAAACGTATTTGTTTTTGTTGAGTGAAAGATAAGTTGGTAGTAAGATCTGGTGTAGTAGTATGAAGTTAGTCATTCATATGCGACTCAACGGAAGTTGTCAATGCAACCAGCAGTAGCGTAGTCTGTAGTTCACCACTGGTGCGTCAAGTAACGTAGTCAACGTGTACTACATCTGTAACAATGCTTGTATTAAAATAAATTTGACCACCCTAAAGTGATCAGTGCCATTGAACAATTGACTTTAAAATGTGTGACGATAATATCGACCCCGTTCGTCGTAGTGAACGAAAGAACTTTGGAGTGCCGCCACAACGCTTTACTCCATCAGGAGATAATGTCAACAGAAGGGTTAATCCTCCAACCAACGGTGAGCTATCATCAAGCCAGCAGACAGTTGGACAACGTGATGATGGGAAGTTAGTAAGAAGTGCGGGATCTCGACGGTCAAGGACGACCGGTGCTTCCCACGCCAGTTCCATTCTTCGTCCAAAGCAACAGGCGGAGTTGGATTTGGAGCAGACTTTGGCGGACGCCGAGGCCGAGGTTGAAAAGAAGAAGGCCCAAAGGAGACTGAAGGAGCTCCAAAGGAAACAAGAAGAAGAGGCCATTAAACTTAAGAACGAGTTGGATGACCAATTAGACACCAACAATCTTGTACGACTCAAGAAAGTTGCGGGCAAAAGGTGAGCATTTAATCTTGCCAAAATTGATGATGAATTTGATACGGACTTGAGTGACAATGATTGACAAAAGTTGTCCGGTGATGAAAATGATGTCATTAAATCGGACAAGGTGGAAAGTTGGAGAATGAACAGCCAGCCGGCCTTCACTTCCACCCAGTACTTGAAGAGGGAGAAAAGTCCAATCAGGGTGAATGGACAAAATGACAGTTCAACGGACAAAGTGGTGAGTGACCTTGCCAAGGTGTTTATGTCAGCTTTGCAGACAACTCAGCAGTCGGAAGTACTCCAGCTATTTCTGACAATGACATGGGAAGATTTGTGGCTCGACAGTCAACGGCTCGAGAATTACCCAAATTCTCCGGGAACACCGAAAACTGGCCCACCTTCAAGAGTCAATTTGACATGAGTACTACACTGTGTAGATTTAGCGACACCGAGAATCTATTCAGATTTCACAGGAGTTTATCCGGAAAAGCCAAGGACGCAGTTCAGTCAATGCTTCTGGTCCCTGAAAATATAAATGAAGTGATGGAAGTCTTGGAAGAGAGTTTCGGTAAATCCGACTATATTGTTGACTCCCTCCTCTCCAAGGTGAAGAATGTCCCTCCAGTGAAGAAAGGAAAATTGGAAAATTGGTGAGAAATTTGACTAATACTTTGATTGCCCTCAAGATGAAAGGCCACATGACGAAACCGGTTCTCATAAAAGATTTGGGAAACAAACTTTCTCCGTCACTGCAGTTGGACTGGGGTAAAGTACGGGTTCAACTCCCTAATGAAGATAATCGCTTGGAGAAATTTTCGTTTTGGATCAATGACATTGCCAAGGCCATGGGAACTGTAGTCTCAAGAACCTTCTCTGACAAGAAGGAAGAAAAGAAAGAAGAAAGAAAGAACTCGAACAAAAAGACAAAGAAAGACAAGAAGTCCAAGGAGTCACCATGGCATTTGACAAAGACAACAGATTGATCAAGTAATGACTCTTGTTCATTCTGTAAGAAAAAGAAACATGTGATTAATTCTTGCCATGGATTTAAGAAGCTTGACACTGATAAAAAGTGGGAGTTTGTTGTTCAAAACAAGCTGTGTGTCTCCATACCTCACACGGAGTCAACAAGTGTCAAGATAAGAAAAATTGTGGAACAGATGGATGTAAATACCCACATCATCCTCTCCTTCACGAGAAGAAAGTGAAACCCGCTCCAGCACCTGAACAAGTGGAGGCGGAATCCGAACCTGCCAACGAAGTTGAAGATGCAGCAGCCCATCAGAGTCATCAAGTTGTCTCCAACAACGTTTTGTCAAAAGTGGTTCCAGTGACATTGAAGGGACCCGAAGAAGAATTGAAAACTTATGCCTTCTTGGACGAAGGATCGGAAGTCACACTCATTGACGCTAGTGTGGCATCTAGAATTGGACTTGTTGGAGTTAGGAAACCACTTTCACTACAATGGTCTGATGGGACTGTGAGGACTAATGTGAATTCTTTAGCAGTGAAGTTGAAGATTTCTGATGCTCAAGACAAGAAGTCCTTCAACATTGAAGAAGTGAGGACAGTCGAGTCCTTGGACGTAGCTCGACAAACTACAAACCTTAAAGACCTGACGACAAGATGGCCTCATCTGAAAAAGGTCCATCTTCAGCCCCTCAAGAATGCGAAGCCAACTGTGCTTCTAGGGAGTGATAATGCATACCTGATTGCATTTGACAAAGTGATTCGGGGTCCTCCCAAAGCTCCAATCATTGGAAGAACTCCACTTGGTTGGATTTTGACGGTAAAAACTGCAGCCAGCAGCGAGCTTTTACATGAGAATACCATGTTCTATGTAAATAAAACTACTCATGCATCAGATGATGAACTTCGCCACATAGTAAAAGAATTCTTCAAAATGGAATCCTTGAGTGTGAAATTAGTGCCTGACAAACTTTTATCAGCCGAGGACTTTAGGGGAAAAATGCTAATGGACAAATACTCTCGAAGACGTGGTGATGCATGGGAGACCGGGCTACTCTGGAAGAATGATCATATCCGAATGCCCGTAAGTAAAGATAATGCATTGAAGAGACTCTCTTATTTGGAAAAGAGAATGGACAAAGATCCAGAGTTTTGCAAGCAGTACAACGAAAGAATGCAATACAATCTGGACCAGGGGTATTGTCGACTCATTACTCCAGAAGAAGAACGAAAGGAGAATCCCAAGACGTGGTATTTACCACACTTTGGTGTCTTTCGCCCACAGAAGCCGGGGCAGATTCGACTGGTGTTTGATGCCGCAGCTAAGTCACATGGTGTCAGCCTGAACGACCAGTTAATGACAGAACCAGGCCTCTTGACGTCTCTTCCGGGAACTTTGATCAAATTCCGACAGAATGATATTGGCTTCAGTGGTGACATAAAGGACATGTTTCATCGTGTGAAGATTCGCGAGGAAGATTTACATGCCCAGCGAATCCTCTGGAGAGGAGAAAGACGACAAGGAGAACTAGACACGTACGTACATTTTTGGTGCAAATTGTTCTCCCTTTACCTATCAGAAAATTAAGAACGGAAATGCTGCCTAGTTCAAGGAAGAATTCCCAGCAGCTTTTAAAGCAATAACTGAGGAAACGTACATGGACGATTATTTGGATTCAGTTCATACTCCTGAAGAATGTCTTCAAATGATCAAGGATGTAATCCATCTACATACAAGAGGAAGTTTTGAAATCCGGAATTGGAGTTGCAGCTTTCGTGAAGTTCTACAACAAATACCGGAATCCTTGAGATCAACTCAAGGAAAGAATTTGGACTTTGACTAACAGTTGAAATCAGAAAGAATGCTGGGTCTGATATGGGATCCCAACAATGATGTACTTTCATTCAACCTTCGTAGGCCCAAGGTCGACATGTCAATATTTGAAGATGACAACAAATTGACAAAAAACAAGTCCTCAAGGTCGTTATGTCCTATGGGATATCTGAGTCACTATACGGTGCAAGGAAAAATCCTCCTTCAAGAGATTTGGAGGTGCGGACTAGAGTGGGATGCACCACTAAATGAACAATTAATTGACTAATAGAAACAATGGGCTACTCAACTTCCATTAGTTATTAACATGAAGATCCCTAGATGTTACGCAAAAAATATGAAGAATCTGCAGAATGTTCAACTGCACATTTTCACTGACGCCAGTATTCAAGCATTCTGTTCAGTAGCGTACATCAGGGTCAAAAGTGAAGAACATGGAACAACAGTTGCCATTATCATGGCTAAAACACGAGTTGCACCGATTAAACAGATTACAGTGCCTCGTTTGGAACTCCAAGCTGCGTTGATGGGAAGTCGACTTGCTCAATTCATCAAAGAACACTTGGAGATAAAGATTGACAAGACGGTGTACTGAAGATACAAGATGTTCGTCGCTCACAGAATTGGAGAAATCCTGGAGACGACTGAAGTTCCAGAGTGGCGTTGGGTTCCGACGATACTTACTGTCGCTGATGAAGGAACAAGAAATGACACCATCATTGACTTTAGTCCCTATATTCGTTGGGTCAATGGACCAGGCTTCCTTTACCTACCTAAAAAGCACTGGCCAGAAGAGACAAATGTGAAAAAGGAAGATTTCACAGATGATGAAGAACTGAAGGCAGTTAATGTTGCTGGACTCCACGAACCGATTATTGAATGTTCAAGATTTTCGTCGTGGACACGGGTGACAAGAGTGACAGCTTGAATTTTTAGATTTAGCAACAACTGTCGAAAAAAGACCCGAACGAAGAAAACTACAATTCCAATTGATTTGACTGTGGCTGGGATAAAGTATGCCGAGAAGTACTGGTTTAGAAAAATTCAATCAGATTCCTTCTCGGATGAAATCTTGTGTTCGGAAAATGACAGGCCAATACCAAACTCAACTCGACTTAAGTACCTTTCACCAATTTTGGACGTAGAGCAGACACTTTAGATGAAAGGAAGAATTGAAGCTTCATCATTTGTTGGTCAAGAAGTGAAGCGTCCAATTTTATTATATTCGAAGCATTACGTGACAAGACTGTTGACATCTCACTTCCATGTCCTGGTTGGCCATCATGGTCTGGAAAGTGTATTCAACAGCACGAGACAGAGATTTTGGATCCTCAACATGAGGTCTGCGATCAGAAGTGCATTCGCACATTGTCAGCTTTGTAAAAACCGACGTGCAAAGCCGATTATTCCGGATATGGGAATTCTTCCGGAACCAAGATTGGAAGGAATGATTCTTCCATTTACCAATTGTGGAGTGGACTACTTTGGCCCTATGATTGTCACAATTGAAAGAAGACACGAGAAAAGGTATGAAGTTCTTTTTACATGCATGACCACCCGAGCCATTCACCTGGAGATTGCACATTCTCTCACCACTGACTCTGCCATCATGGCAATTGAAGAATGATTGGAAGAAGAGGAAATCCTCAAAGAATGTACTCCGACAATGGTACTAATCTGAGGGGATCTAATATTGAATTGAAGAAGGCCTTGAAAGATCTTGACCAGACAAAGATATTCTGACGAAACTGACTCCACGAGGAATAGACTGGCACTTCATCCCCGCTTCAGCACTGCACATGGGAGGATGTTGGGAAAGGTTAGTCCAGTCGGTCAAGGTGGCCTTAAAGATGACCTTGAATTAACAGTCACCCAAAGAAGAAACCTTACAGACGCTGATCGTGGAGGCCAAAAATATCGTGAACAGTCGTCCACTTACCCACGTATCAGTTGACCCAGAAGATCCAGAGAGCTTAACCCCGAATCATTTCCTTCGTGGACATCCTGGATCCAATAAACCGATAGAAGAATTTGATGATACTGATTTTCATCTTAGAAAACAGTGGAGAATTTCTCAACGACTTGCGGATCTGTTTTGGAAAAGATGGGTCAAGGAGTACCTGCCAACTCTTACCAGAAGGGACAAATGACATAAGAGGGTTAAGCCAATCGAAGTCGGAGACATCGCTATTGTGGTTAACGCTGAGGAACCTAGAAATACCTGGAGAAAATGTATTGTTACTTCAGTTTTTCCAGGAAAGGACAGACAAGTGAGGGCAGTAGAGGTCAAGATAGGAAATCAACTCCTAAGAAGACCGGTTAGCCGACTCTGCATGCTCGACGTTTCACCGAAGAAGGTAGATGTTCTGCCCCCAGGAGCATCTACGGGGGAGAATACGTCGTCGAGCGACTTTAACGAAGTTAATCGGTGACGGATTTATCAATATGAAGCTCTAAATCGCTATTAAACACTTGCAGCACTTTTTTTCCGATGTTTTCTATATTTTCCTCTTTAATACCAAAAATGCGTACATTATTGCGCCGAGTATACTGTTAGATGTTATCCAAACCTAATCTAAGTTCTTCATTTTCTTTTTGCAGCTGAGCTACGTTTTTTTTCATAATATCCAGCTTTTCAAGGATTTTATCAATCTTCTTATCAACTTTTTTTGTAATTTCATCTGCCAACTTTTGGCCGATTCCCTCAATAAACTTATCATTTGATAGGCAATCGGTAATGATTTTTTTTGATATATCACTAATATCTGCTTTTTGGGCTTGAGTAAAAACTTTTTGCGATAACTGAACTAAAGGAAACACGAAGTATGTAATACTATACGGAGCACCAAACTGTACGTCTACGCTATATGTAGGTTAATACTCGAATACTGAGGAAAAAGAAGGCGTAAGTTCGATGGCACAATTATGTGATGTACTATCAAGGGATCTATCATCCCACCAAATTTCCATTCCATCAGAACCTTTGCAAATAGAAACCGTCCATTGCCTGGACTATGATCCTAGGTACAAACCATTTTATCAAATTAAAGTGTGAAAAAAGTAATCTTTGACAATTACTCTGAAACGGGCGGAGATATCGAACTGTGTTTTTCGCATTTTTCTAGCAAATTTAATCTACTTTCCGATTATAATATCAAAATTATACTCAATCAATTTTATTTGAAACTGTCGAGTGCCGATGGATACGGTATTTGAAAACACTAACATTTCTCTTACAAACAAGCCTGAGTTTGCTGTAACCAGATAAGTCATTAGAAAATACAGTTATTTAAATTAGTAGATATTGTGGGGCTTCTCCTTGTCTTATTAACGCCGGTACGCCAATGACACTAAGACAAAACTTATGCGGAATTATTTAGACTTTCCAATGATGTTATTAAAGTCATAGCTTCATTAGAAAATTTTCGGAGAAATTTTGAATTTTATGCTGTCAATTACGCCCCCTTGCGGTAGAATTCGGAACTTGAAAATAATTTCCAGGATTTTCTAATAGCCGTTTTAGTAAATTTTTTTTCCCGAATTTCTATACCCAATAGTTTTCGAGATATGGCCGCGTACGAAGCTTAATGAAACAGCAGGTATAAACAATCCACGATATGAATACAGGACAGACGGAAAAACACAAGCGCCCAATAAAATGTAGTTCGATGAACATTGATAATTTCTAAAGCGGCCTTGTACGAATGACAGCCATTTCAACAGTGAAAGAAAAAACCCAATCGAAAATTTCGTACGGAATTATCGTTATCTCAACGTTATATACCAACTAAACGAATATTTACTATCAGGTTGATGTGCAATTACAACGTTACATCTATTATTATATTCAAGTTTCCATAAGGATTGTTTTGAGCAACTTTCGCCCGTATGGAACTGTTTTTTACTTTGCATACTGGCGGAACTTGCTGAAAACGGTCTGTTGAATACTACTTGAATAGTAGTGGTTTACAACTTAATGACTTATGTTAAATTGCAGGGCGAATGAACTATAGTCAAACGTTAACAAACTAATAATAATAATAATAATAATTTATTATTGAAAGAAACTGCAACAGAATCAACACATACCTTGATGGACGCAAAAGTACGGAAAGTTGGAGACTATTAAAAAGCCTACGCACCGATAGGAAAGGAGATATCATATCCCCAATAGCATATCCACGATACATAAAAAGGGAAGCCGAGATTCATGTGAAAACTATAGAGGACTGTCAGTGACTATAGTACAATGAGCAGAATGTATGGCAAGATCTTAAAAAACAAAATTGAGATAGAGTATGCGGATATGGAAGCTGAAGAACAGGTTGGTTTTAGAGCTGGTCGCTCAACAGTAGACCACCTATACTGCCTCACTCAGGTCATTGAAAAAAAAAGGGCCGTGGATCAAGAGATCCATTTACTTTATGTTGATCTTCAAAAGCCTATGACAGTGTTCCACTTAGCAAACTTTGGACAGCGTTAAAACAAACCAATATAAATCATGCCATAGTAAAAGCAGTAGAAAGACTGTATGAGAAATCCACAGCAAAAGTGAAAATAGGCAACAATGTCAGCAAGGGATTCACCGTTACAAAGGTCTGAAACAAGGATGTTGCCTGTCTCCTACTCTTTTAAAATATATCTAGAGCAAGCTCTCAAAGTCTGGAAACGGAAGTGTTATGCCATGGGAATCCCCTTAACAATAATAACCTATACACAATGTGCTTGCAGATGACCAGATCGTATTAGCACAGGACCATGATGACTTGGCATATATGGCAAGAAAACTTATAGAAGAGTACAAAAATGGGGTCTGCAAGTTAACATCAAGAAGACGGAGTGTGTGTATTGGTGGAACACCAGAGCCTATAGTGTTAGAAAATAACCAAACCAATCAACACTGCACAGAGTATAAATACCTGGGTCTGAAGATAACAGAGGATGGAACTCTAGATAAAGCCATTGAGGAACGCAACATACAAGGAAGAAGGGCTATTGGCATGCTAAATGGAGTATTGTGGGACCAAACAATATCCAAGGGTAATAAACATCACATCTACAACACAATTATAAAGAGCATAGTAACGTATGGAAGTGATGTATGGCCTCTAAAAAAAGTGCAAAAAGACACTGCTAGCAACCGAGATGGACTTCTGGCGACGAGCTGCAGGTAAATCATGGCTAGAAAAATTCCGAATACCAGGATTCGGGAAATAATGGGAGCCGGGCATACATTGGTGGACGATGTGAGGACGAAACAGCAAATATGGTATGGCCATGTACAAAGAATGAACGACGATAGGTTACCTAAGCAAATATTAGGCTGGTCACCTCAAGGAAGAAGAAAGAGAGGAAGACCAAGAAAGAGTTGGCGAGAGGGTGTTGAAACCGAAATTAGGAAAGGGATCTAGACGTAGACCTGTGGAGAGACAGGGACGGATGGCGGTTGGGTGTCGGAAGACGTCGTAGAACGTTGTAAACGATCTATATATATATATATATATATTTATTATTGTATTAGATGGTGAAGGAGAAAAACCAAATAGGATAATGGGAGGGAATTACGAAAGAGGAAATAGAAAAGCGATAGACAAAATAAAAAAAGATAAGACGAGATACAGGGAAAACAGTGGAAGTATACAGGAGAAAAGATGGAGGAGAAGATAAGAAAATAATAAATAAGATATGGAGGGGAAAGAAGTTACCGATGGAATGAAAAGAGACAATAATATGCCCAGTATATAACGGAGGGAAGAAGAATGAAATAATGAACTAAATGGGAAAGTTTTAATAAGGGAGTGGCAGATACGGTTTAGAAAGAGGAGAAGGACAATAGACAATATATATACGTGATAAAAAATATAGTGAGTAGAAAATTGGAAAAGAAAAGTTTGAAGGTTTATGCTTTATTTTTGAACATTAAAGCAGTTTTTGATAATGTGGACAAAGAAAGCTTATGGGAAGTGATGAGGAAGAAAAAGTTACGAGAGGATGTAGTAAAGACTATAGAAGCAGTATATGAGACAAAGTGTAGGGTGAGATTGGGGAAATAATTGAGTGAGTGGTTTTGGACAAGCAAGGAATTAAAACAAGGGTGTCCACTTAGACCAAGCCTATTCTCGTTATATATAGGAGACTTGGAGGAGACATTGATGGGTAGGCGGCAGGGTGGGATAGTAATTGAGAAGGTGAAAGTGTGGGTTTTAGCGTACGCGGACGATGCGGTGGTAGTGACAAAAACAACAAGGAATGAAATGGTGGCAATGATGGGGACAGTGAAGAATTTCATAGAAGGAAAGAAAATGAAAGGTACAAGAGAGATATTGGAAAGAAATATTATGGTTGGAAAGGGAGACGCCGGGGTACATAGTTGAGGAGGAAATAAAGATGGAAAAATTAAGAATACATGCGGGAAAAATAGCAATAAAATGTAAGAAAGGTATGGAGAAAAAAGGAGTCATCTCTGTTTGGGTGAAAAATAGTTTTTTTTGTATGTGCAAATAATTTTGGTTTGTAGAGCTCTTTTGAATTGAATGTATTATGGTTTCAAATTATTTCGTTAAAATAATATTGTTTTTGGTCATTTGATATTTTTTTTAATTCAGTTGATATAGAAGATGTTATCGTCACGTTCACGCAATTAGAGTTTTGTTAAAACGCTTATTTCAATAGTTTTCACACTCAATTTCTTCGAGTTTAAACACCGCATGTCGCATTTTGTTTTGCTATCTCAAAGGTTTCTTTGTTTGTTCCCTGAAAAACAGCTCCGTCGATCCTGCCGCTATCAATTAAATTAAAGTCTTGTTTGACTAGTGAATAGCGCACGGATTGTACCCACGGTCTAAATCCTGAGTTGTCGGTTTTGTTTGTCATTTTCTGAGAAAATGTTAACGCAATACATTTTTTTGTAACGTTCTTTGTGTAGAAACTGATAAGAGGGGAGACTCTCTTTACCTTATGTTTTTGAATAGTTTTTAAGTTAGTTCTTGGACAGACTCGCGACGAGTAACAAGTAGTTTTTAAGCAGACTCACGGCGAGTGACATGTAGCTAATAGACATGTACCGAATAGCGCGGATAAATGTTGTTTTTAATTAAAACTGAAACAATCGCTTAAGTGACGAAAAGTGTACGTTTATTTACGTATAACGATCAAGGCGCGAGTGCAAAGTTAAGCTAAAGGTGCGCCTCAAACAAAAGGAACTTGCGTTTTGCGAACTATTAAGAGGGTATCGTTCGATTTGTCAAATTATCGAAACTATCAATTCAAGAGAATTGATGAAGATGATACTATTGAATTGGAAGATAAATTTCAATATTTAATCGAATCTACAATTCCAAAGTCACGAGCCTGAAATTTAGTTGCAGCATACCCCTCTTCCGCTATGAATTACGCTAAGGTATTAGAAAGTCTAAAATCTCGTTTTGGAAGACACGATTTACTTATCGAATATTATGTTCGTGAATTACTGAAATTAGTACTGACGAATTTACAAACCAAAACGAATCTCAGTACTTTATTTGATGAGCTTGAATCACAGTTACGAGCCTTAGATACGTTGGAAGGAACATCCGAAAAATATGCGGCTATGTTATTTCCCCTTGTTGAATCGTCGTTACCAGAAGACGTATTACGAGCTTGGAAAACATCTTGACGAAACTGACTTTGAAGTTATTCCTGTTCAAAATCGTCTTACAAAATTGATGAACTTTTTACGAAAAGAAGTATCTGTTGAGGAGAAAATTTCGATGGCCCTTTCTGGATTTGAACTGAAATCCAAGAAAAAGAACTTAAAGATAGTTCAGTACCTATACCTACTACGTCAGAGTTAATGAACCACAAACCATCTTTGAATCAAAGATGTGTTTTTTGTAAGAATGAACATACAAGTTTAGAATGTAAGAAAAGTGCAGATATGAGCCTTTTAGATAGGAAGAAACTGTTAGCTTCAAAAGGGCATTGTTATATTTGTTTGAAGTTTGGACATATAGCACAAAAATGCAGAGTTCAAATAGAATACAGTAAATGTAAGTTACGACATTCAACTCTGATGTGTCTTAAACAAGAAAATGCTGCTGAGATCCAAAAAAAACTTACAACAAAAGAAGTTCAAGATACCGCAAACGTTGATAACCTAAGTAACTTAACTTACAGTGAAGTCTTTCTTCAAACCCTAGTCGTCAATCTTAGTAATGGAAATATTTCTGAACGTGTGCGAGTTATTATAGACACTGGGTCTCAGAGATCCTATATTAGTTCATTTTCTGCAAAACGGCTTAATTTTACACCAGTTCCAGAAGAAAAGTTAGTTCACGCCTTATTTGATGGTTCTGAGACAGAAATTGTTGACCATTGTTGTTATAAAATTAGGTTAACAAGTTTAGACAAAAGAAAGTCCATGGATAGAAGAATTAAACACTCTTCGAATTAATATCTCCGATAGAATCGATTGAAATACTTATTGCTGCAGATGTGGCAGCGAAGCTGTTTACTGGTAAAAAATATCTCCTTCAAAGTGGACTCGTTGCTATGGAAACTCTTCTAGGATGGGTCTTAATGGGAAAGGTTAAACTTGAGTATATAAAAAGCATTCATTCCAGTTTGTTATCTACTTTAATAATAACTTCTTTGTTTGATAAATTGTTTAACATACCTGATTTACAGAGACTTGAAATATTAGGCATTTCAGATCCTGTAGATGTTAAAACCAATAAAGAAATAGAAGTTGAGGTTATGAATCAATTTGTAGAGACTGTCTGCATCAATAAAGAAGGTAGATTTGAGGTTACACTGCCCTGGATAGATGTCTGATAATTTTGAAATTGGTAAGAAGAGGTTGGATAATTTGATGCTCAAACTTAACAAAGATGGACATTATACAGATTACAATCAAGTATTCTGTGAATGGTTGGAGGAAGGGATAATTGAGTATATTCCTGATGATCAGTTAGAAAAAGATTGTCACTACTTACCTCATCGACATGTTCTAAAGTTAAATAACACTACTAAACTTAATTCTATGTCTTCTGTTCTAGGTCTTAAATGGAATAGACAAAGTGATACTCTCCAACTATGTCTAGATAGATTTCAAGATATTAATTTAAATAAAATAACGAAAAAACTTACTTTATCTATTACTAATAGAATTTTTGATATGATTGGTGCATCTTGTCCAGTTTCCTTATTTACAAAACTAATTTTACAAAAATTATAGTTTTTTCCGAATATTTCTTCCAATTTTAACAGTTGGAGCCTTCATATGTTTGCAGATGCATCCAAAGATTCGTATGCCGCTACTGTTTTTTTAAGATCCGATAACTATATTCAACTTGTTTAAGCAAAATCTAGAGTTACTCCCCTGAAAAAGATATCTATTCCTTGTCTAGAATTACTTGCCGCTAATATTGGAACTAGACTTATGTCATCTATTTTAGAGACACTGGAGTATAAAAATATTCCTGTTTTTTACTGATCTGACTCAACTACAGTGTTATCTTGGATTAGACGTAAAGATAAATGGAAGACATTCGTATGGAATAGAGTTGAAGAGATTCGAAGCTCAGCCATATTAAAGATTGGTATTTTGTACCGGGACATCTAAATCCCGCAGATTTATCTTCTAGAGGTTGTTCACCAAAACATTTGTTGCAATCTAGCGTGGTGGGATGGTGCTTCTTGGTTGTTAGAAGATAAAAGTAATTTTCCTCCTCAAAATTTAGATGTAGATGAAGAACAAATGGTTCCTGGTGGAATATTCATGGATTCGTGAATCATCTTCCGCTTTATGGATTAGAAGAAAGAAAACCCCAACTGTAAGTACTCTATTCGATTACTTCAAAACTTCCGTGAATCAGTGACTTTCGTTGTGACTACACATGATTGACTTAGATTAGTAGCGTATAGGGTAATTTTAGTTTTTGTGTGTATTAAATTTTGTTAGGCGGTTCAGCATGTTCGAACCAAATTTGTACTAGTTTTAGGAACGCGGTGTAAAACCTTTCGTCTCGCCCAGTACCGGGGGCAGTTCGAGCGTTTGCCCGTTTTTTTTCCTTTTGTTCGTGTGAAGTTACGGCTAACGTATTATAGTATACTACAGTATTTTGACTTTACCTCCCACTTCAGTGTCACAAGCTGAATTTTTCAGGGATGAAAGTACACGATAAGATAACCCTTATTCCGGAAGTAATACAAAATTAGATTGTGCAAAAAGGCACTATCATCAAAAATCGAGATATTGGTACCACTATATAGAGCAAGAAATACATATTTTTTGATCCAATGCACAAGAAGATCTCTGTAGGCAGTATTTTTTTATAATTATTTAAAATATATCATTAGCATTAGCTCTATCCCTTTCCACAAATCTCTCTTCTTCTCCTTTCCATCTCCTCTGGCAAATCCCCTCTTTCGTAATACATACCTTATCCTTCCATCTCTTACTTCCTTCCACACTTTTTCACAATTCCCCTTGTTACACCACGAAACTTGAAGATCAAGTACGCGGCACAACGAATCCGCCGACTAGCTCAAAATGCTAAGGGGGTGAATTATGATTTGTCTCTCACTTACCTTTAACGAAAACTGAAGGTCGTTAATTCGAGTCACAGTCGGTGTTGCCAGGCGCCACCCTAATCTTTTAATTGTTTATGTCAATGTTCACTAAAGAAAAGGGAGAAATGCAAACACTTGAGGCAATAAAATAGAAAAATCATTACTAACGGTTCTCTATTAACTTTAAATTTGACACGGTTAGTCGACGGCGTCCTAATATATTCTTTAGAAAAGTTTTGTTTATGTATTGACAACGTATTAGTGTAAACCCCATATTTTTTGCATTTAAATTAACATAGATAAAACAATAGATAAATCATTGTGTAATGTACCATATTGTATGTTTTTATTAAAGAATTAATAAGCGTATGTTACCTATAATAGTAAAGTGGAAAAAATATAAAAAGATTTTTGTGCTTTTGGGCAGAATAAATATATTTGGGTAAGTTTTAAGTTTTTGTTTAAAATTTAATCGTGATTTTTTGTACAAGAAGCAAAGTACAAAATAATATCAAAATAGAGAAGTTAAACCTCTTGTAAAATGCACATCCGAACGTAGAATTATTTCCTAGTTTATTTTATCCTGAGTAGAACATGATTGATGCTTGCTTTCAGAATACAATTAATTAGCTAACTTGAAATAAAACCTATTAATTATAATTATTGTCCTAAGTAATGACTTTTTTATTATTTTTCAAAGGGTATTTATTTATACACTATATTGAATACATTTTTAAAAAAACAGATATCGAATTAGAATAGACAGCACAACGAATTCAAGTTCAGAAAGCGAAATTGAGCCCCTGGTGTCCTTTAGGTTTCAGAATAAACTTACGTGTATTATATGCAATGCTAAAAAAGGTGAAACAATTAGAGCGACTGAAAGAACTTTTTCGACTTTTCTTATGACAGAATTCGACGAAGTGTCATGGCACAAGCTATGCTATTAGCTATACAAGTAAAAGAAATATTGACGCAAAGAGAAAAAGTAATGCAAGACTTAAAGAATATAAATTATCAGGAATAGAACCACCTACGCCGATAGGAAAATCTATAGGCAGAGGTTTTTTCGACAAAAACAAATGTGTATTTTGTCAAAAACGTTTGGGAGGAAAAAGACTGTCACAAGTAATGTCTAAAAATATTGAATTCTAAATAAAAACTATAGCGGCATCATCCTCAAATATATTGCAAAGAATAGGGACAAACGATTTAATACCCGCAGAAGTAAAAGATCATCCCGACTGCCTAGTGATCGAAAACAGAAAGTTGTTAAAATCGCAAGCAAGAAATCTGCAAATTACAGAAATTGCAGACATTAATGGGGGTTGTAACGACAAAAATGTTAACACAATATTAACATTTACTGAGAAATGACTCCAAAAGGGACGATCTTATTCGGCTACAGTCATCTACTCCAAATATTTAGAACTTGGAGGAAATAAATCGAAAACAACTCTTACCAGGTTAATAAAAAAACGTTTTCAATCGAGGATTAAGGTTGTAACTCCCCAAAGTGGGACTGTTCCTACGATTATAATGCCTCCTATGGAAAACTTCGAACTAATGCAAAATTATATGGAATGGAAACCTCTGCAACAACCAATTATAGCGACGTCATTTTAAGTTTAGGTACTTCGGAAGTGTCCCAGGTGGTTCAAATATTGCATCAGATTTAGATAAAATTCCAAATTATACCGATTTGCAAGATTTGTCTCTTCAAAATTATACCTCGCACATACATTGTTATGGTTAGTGAGCTTATTACTAGCAGAAGAAAATTATACAAATAAAAATGTCGTAAATATTTGCCAGGATATAATTTATAGTCGCTTTAAGTGTAAAAAACTTACTCCAAAACATATTGGTATTGGAATGTTCGTCCACCAAGAAACCAAGTCTAAAAAATTAATAAATACATTACACGCTTCTGGGAATTCAGATACCTAGCCAATAATAATTGCTTCATCCCAAAACAGCTAGTTCCAGATCGATTTGTTCAGTTTCGGCGGACAATATTGATATTTTAGAAGAAACACTTGATAAATCACCTACTTTCCATGGAACACAAATTATGGCGTTTCAAAAAGGACCAAAAGATACAAAAAAAAAAAAAAATTAAATTGTTACCTTACCGTGCAAGACTAAACATACCGAACACTTTCCATTAATTGCAAAAACTTCCTTGTTACCCCAATAAAGTAACCCCGCAAATTAAAAATAAAAACAGTATTGTCGAAGAAAATGAAGAAAAAAATTATTTTTTTCGTATAATTTATCATGAATCCTCTGCAGAACAACTAACTTAAATACTGACGAACTTATAATACCGCAATGGTCAGGGTTTAGTAAGCTTGTACATAAAGATGAACAAGTCACCACAACATACGGATATTTACCTCTATTGCCTTAAGTCGCTTCTGAATACGACACTGTGTGGTCTACAATGTTAAGATGTGACCAGATCGCTAAAAGTCTTAATATAACTGATGAGTTTAACTGAATGTGATTCAAAAAGAATACTTTCGTTTAATACAAGCATTGTTACAGATGTAGTACATGTACACGTTGACTACGCTACTTGACGCTACAGTGGTGAACTACAGACTACGCTACTGCTGGTTTCATTGACTACGCTACTGCTGGTTTCATTGACAACTTCCGTTGAGTCGCATATGAATGACTAACTTCATACTACTACACCAGATATTACTACCAACTTATTTTGTCCAGTACTAGCTGTGAAGTGGACAATTATTGCGTCTCCTAACCAACTGAGAAGTTGAATTTCTCTATTAGTGGTTAATAATTTTTTCTATTGTTGACCTAGGTTAATAATGGACAAATTCAAATTTTTTGAGAATCTAAGAATAGTTGTTTAACAAAAACGAGTGAAACATAATTTTGTATATGCAGGTGATTATCTTTAACTTATTTGCTGCTTAAAATTACTTAACACGATAAAATTATTTGAATAAAAAATGTCATTAGTTTAAAATTCGCGCCCCCATCCCATAACCGCAAATACATAACCTGAATTTGTTTCTTTGTTAAATATGATGGTAGAATCAGTTTTTTCAAGTTTCCCAAAGGAGATTTAATCAGGCGAGTTAAGTTACATGAATAATTTTAAGTAAATTACAAACATTTTGTTGTAGGTGTTTTGAATGGTTAACATAATCTGGAAGGTCCGATCTGTTGCATAAAAATGTCGACTCTAAAACTTAACGAGTATGTGGCGAACACTTGCCATTCCTAAATGAATTACAAGTGTCAATTTCTGAAACTCAATATTCAAATGATGTAAGGTATATTGGCGAAGTAATAAATGCCCGTTAACATTTCTACCTATACCAAAACTACTCAAGCTTGCAGTTCAAATACTGTTAGGTAAAGAAAATTACGGAGAAACATTCTTAAATGGCAACGTGAAAAGAAAGCACTTCAATTGAACTTAACATCTCCCAACGATTACTTCCCGAAAGCAGAGCACAAATTGTGACAGTCCAAGTGGACTTAAAAAGTAAACCACTAAGAAGCAGGAGATATACAGAGGAATACAAACAATTTTCACTAAAATTATATTTTACGAGTCCCAAAATGTTAATTTTAAAGTAGCTTTTAAATTTTTTGCCAGGTCAAACTGCTATGTGATCATGGCTAGAGTTATATATAAAAAATTTAAACAACCCTTGTGCTACATCTTTACAAATACGATATGCAAAGGTGACAAATTGAAGTCGATAGTATTAGACTTGAATTTATTAGTCAGCACAGAAACTTCAAGTTCGTCATTCGAGGTAGATAGCATTTTGACGTCACCTAGTCTAATATCAAACGAAGATAACCAATCTCGCCCCATCAGTGGTGGACTTTCATTGTTCATGACGTAAACGCTTAGTTTTTGAGATATCCCTTATGCGAAACAACAACCTGTGCAACACCGATAGGAAATATTTTATTTCCCGAATAATCTTTAAAAAATTTTATTTGTTGGTGTCAATGCAACATGCGGCAATTGCCTTTCCCAAATGTACTTTGGTATCAAAGACACACTCGCGCCGGTATCTACTTCGAAAACTATGTCCACGTTCTCAATAGTCATTGTCCGTAAAATTGGTTTATCTCCACCACACTGAACGACAAATAAATTTTCAACATTTTTAAGATTACTATTTCCGTCATCCAACGTAACTGTCTTAACATTTTAGGCAATTTTGAACGTTTGTTGTTCTTCTTAACACGACAAACCGATGCTAAATGACCCACTTCTGAACAGTAGTTGCACTTACAATTTTTGTATTTGCAAACATCTGACGTATGGTTGGAATAACCGCATACTTTGCACTTAGATTTAACGTTGTAATTAATCTTGCGAATGTCTGAAGTATCTACTTCTTGTTTAATTTGTACTGGAGCTACACTAGTTGTAAGAAATTTTCTATTGGCTTCTTTGCTAGTCGCCAGATCCACAGCTTTTTGAAATGTTAACTCTGAAGGATCTTCTTCTAGCAACCTATCCATCGCAGCACCTTTCTTCATGCCAATAATAAACATATCGCGTAATAAGATTTCTAATTCTTTACCAAAGTTGCAAAAAGCAGCTAAATTACGTATTCTAGCACTCCAATCCGCAACACTTTCGTTTTCTTTTCTTCGAGCATTATAAAAATCATAACGCTTTGGAAAAGTAGATTTCTTTTCGGGTTGGAAATGTTTTTCCAAAACCCCGATTAACTTATCATATGGCACCTTTTCTGGAAGCAATGGTACGCACAAGTTAAATATTAACCGATATGCACTATCACTACACGCATTTAACAGTATCGCCCGTTTCTTGACATCATTAGTAATATCATTAGCTAAGAAATACTGTTCCAGACGCGGTTTGTAAATTGCCCATTCCGTAGTCTGCAAATCGAATTCGCGTAAATGTCCGATGATTACATTATTATATGTAACTGTAGCAATACTTTCTTTGCTAGTTTCTTCTAATGGCATTTTTACTAATATTAAGTACTACTTAAAAAAACAAAAAATCCCGCTATTTTAAAATTAATCCTCGTCGCCACTGTAATGTCCACGGAATGAAACTCGGAAAAGGTATTTTAATACGTCTTTATTCTGCATTAACCAAAATGTGACTGAGTATCAAGTTCGAATTCCCCCCCATACGTTAAGCGTAAAAGCGTGCTTTTAAGTATTGGGAAAATCCCATATTACAACTAAAATTATATTTTACGAGTCCCAAAATGTTAATTTTAAAGTAGCTTTTAAATTTTTTGCCAGGTCAAACTGCTATGTGATCATGGCTAGAGTTATATATAAAAAATTTAAACAACCCTTGTGCTACATCTTTACAAATACGATATGCAAAGGTGACAAATTGAAGTCGATAGTATTAGACTGCATAGAAAAGCTACAACTACAATGCGGTGCCAATGGTAGGGCAGTAGTAAAATTTTCGAAACCTAATTAAAAGAATAGATGTATCACCGGAAAAACCATACCTTCTTGTAAACGATAAGAAAATCTATTATTTCTTCGATGTCCCCTATTTATTGAAGTCGGTGCAAAATAACTTGATTAAATACGATATAATCTTTAATAACAAAAAGCATCTTAGAAAGACATTACAAATTTCTACATGACAGACAAATTTTAAACCGCTGCGATTGGCTCCTAAATCAGCTAAATTACATATTACTCCGAATAATTTTCAGAAAATGAAGGTGAAATATGTCACACAAGTGTTTAGTGAATCAGTTGCAGTTGGTTTATCAACGTATGGAGCTTTTAATGCTTTTTGATTTATTTGCATTCCTGTGCTACTTGGTTTTTACAAGAAAATGTTTATTTTTATTTTTGGCTTAAATTTGGCTAGTAGTGGAAAAAATAGTATATACACCATGGTTGTGAAGTCCATTATTGCCTACGCACCTTATTAATAATAAACTGGTGCTAAGGCAATAATGACAGACTTCACAACCCCGGTGTATAATATACTATTTCACTCAACACTTCCTCTAAAAATAATTTTATTATTCAACGACCCCTAATAAACTACGAAGTTTTTCAAATCTAACACGAGGTAGTGGTTTTGTGAGTATATCGGCAATCTGATCTTCTCCAGCAATATGTTCGAGTTCGACAACCCCTTCGTTCACCTTTTCCTTAATAAAATGATATCGGATGTCGATGTGTTTGGACTCCTTGTGAAACTCAGAGTTTTTCGCTAGTTTGATCGCACTCGCGCTGTCACTATTTAAACACGGTACTAATTGTGTTTCAGTTATATCCAACAGCATACGGTTTAACCAAATGGTATCCTTTACGCCTTCACTGGCAGCTATATACTCTGCTTCGGTGGTGGATAGAGCAACACATTTCTGTTTCTGACTTGCCCAAGTTACTGCTCCATTTGAGTATTTACACAACACTCCGGACCTGGAACGTCTCGTCCATGCATCACCTGCGTAGTCGGCATTGGCATACGCTTCTAATTGTCTTCCGTTCGCTTCGAACAGCAATCCATAATTCATTGTCGATTTCAAATATCTGAAGATTGTTTTCACTGCTTGCCAATGTGCCATTTTTGGATTAGCAGAAATTCCGACACTACACTTACAGCATAGGTTATATCTGGTCTTGAGGCAACCGAAAGGTACATTAAACTACCCACAGCTTCACGATAGGGAACGTGTGGCTCAACTTCGTTATCGTCACCTTCTCTAAGTAACCACTACACGGCATTTTGACAGGATTGCAGCCAGACATGTTAAATTTATCTAAGATTCTCCTTATATATGCACTTTGTTTTACACGAACACCATCACTTGTCTTTGTGATTTCTAATCCTAAAAACAATTTAAATTACTTGTAATTATATTGAACTCACTTTTAAATTTCTTTAGAAAGTTATCAAATGCATTCTTGCAGTTTACGGCAATGAGCCCATCCTCAACATAAATTGCAACAAATAATTTATAATCACTAGCAGTTCTAATAAATAAACATGGATCACCATCACTTTCTATAAATTCCTGACTATGTAGCATAAAATCCACTAATTTCTTATTCCAGCAACGGGGGATTGTTTAAGTCCATAAATACTTTTATTTAACCTGCAGACACGTCCCGTTGTATCTTCAAAACCAGTAGGTTGATCCATATAAATTTCTTCATCAAGTTCACCATAAAGGAAAGCAGTCTTTACATCAAATTGCACTAGATTTAAATTCTCTGCCGCTGCGACACTTAAAAGTATCCGCACAGTATCGAATCTTGCAACTGGACTGTACGTTTCCAGAAAATCAACTCCAGCCTTCTGTGAGTATCCCTTGGCAACCAGCCGGGCTTTGTATCGCTCACTAGTTCCATCAGGGCAAATTTTCGTTCTCAATACCCAACGATTTCCAATTGACTTCTTTCCCTCAGGCAGATCAACAAGATCCCAAGTACAATTTTCTTTTAACGATGCCAATTCTTCTAACTTTGCGACTTACCACGCACTAGAACCATTCTCATTTGTCTCTAAGCCATAGAAATTAGAATGTTCTGCATATAATAAGTAGTCTTGTAAGTATTGAGGTATCTTGCACTTACGTTTTGACACAGTCTGATCATTACTTGCACTTTCTACTGTAACGGCTTCCTCTTGAATTGAATCCTCTTCCACAGAGTCACATTTTTAATTAACACATGCACTGTCTTTGTTGTAGTTTCTTTGTGAACGGTACTATTTTCAATTTTGTTTTCTTTGGGAACTTCTAACATAACCTTCTTTTCTACAACTGTTTCAGCTTTGAACACGACATCACGACTCAAGATTACCTTCTTCTTTTCTTTTAAGTAAATTCGGTAACCATCTTTCTCACCTTCATAGCCAACAAACAGTCATGCGATGCTCTTTTTGTCAAATTTCTTCCTCTTCTGTTTTGGGACATGGACAAAGCCAAATACTTTCAAATGACTTCCCACATCCAGTTCTTTGTTGAACCATAGTTCCAAAGGAGTTTTGTTTTCAACCCGTGTTGGTCCTGTTCTATTAAATGTATAGACAGCTGCGTTGACAGCCTCGGCCAACAATTTGATAGGAATGTCCTTCGAGTGGATCATACTTCGAGCGCATTCAACAATTGTCCTGTTCTCCTCTCAGCAGATCCATTCTGCTCTGGAGAATATGGCATGACTTTTCGAAAGTTGATTCCACTGTCGCTCAACAATGATCGTACGCTAAAGTTATCAAACTCTTTCCCTCCATCACATAATAATTCCTTTACAACATGTCCAGTTGTTCGCGCTTCATTTAAGAAAACTTTTAGGCAATCCAATACCTCAGATTTTTGTTTCATGAAAAATACTCGCCTGAATTTACTATAATCGTCTTTAAATCAGACAAAGTAACAAGCACTTCCTAAGGATGGTTCTTGCATGGGACCACATACATCAGTATGAATAATTTCACCCGGAGCAGTTGGTTTAATTGTTCTGGTACCATACCTTGCGCAACAATGCTTGCCATGCATACATCCGTCGCAAAATTCCCCATCCTCATCAACAACGATGCCCCTTTTTTGAAGAAATTTCTTCACATGCCTTTGGTGGCATAACCTTTCATGCCATAACTGCAACGTGTCAATTCTCTCGGCTACACACACGCATATCAAGTTGATACAAACTATTTTCTATTTTCGTTCCCCTTAGTCTTATAGTTCCGTCTTTAATAAATACACACCCATTTGTATTGGCTTTAAATTCATACCCTTTTTCTATTGCTGCTCCAATTGAAAACAAATTCCGGCTTATTTTGGGAACGTACCAAACATCTCTTAGGTGACTTTGTTTCCACATACCATTAACACGCACTTCAGTGTTTATAATTCCAGAACCATAGGCGTGGATTATATCATTGTTCCCAACAACAATTTGCTTTGGAGTGTAGAATGTCTCATATGTGAAGAACATGTCCTTACCGTTGGTCATGTGTGCAGAAGCACCATATCGGCCAGCCACATTTCCGATTGGTTCATTTTAGTACCATTTTCATTAGCTATAAAAGCTTCACCAGTTGGTTGTGAAGATTTCTGGACTTGCATTTTACAGTTTTTAGCAAAATGGCCGATTCGGTGACATTTAAAACACTTCAATCTTCTGCCTTCCGCTTTTGGTTTTCCACCATTTCTTGTCTCCTTTTGATATCTGGACTTTACTAACAAAGCCTCTGCGTTTTCTTGTCTTGCGGGAAGTCTCATTTCAATCAACCGAAGCCGTTCGGTTAACTTATTGATTGTGCGTTCTTCAACAGGTACACACTCCCAGACACTTTTAAATTCGAAATACTCACTTGGAAGAGTAGACATGACACGACTCATCAATAGTAAATCTGGTAATTCGGTTTTTGCTAATCGCTTAAGCTCATCATTCAATTCGGTAAAATTTTTCTGCAACCTTGCAATGTGAGTAGCTATATCTTCGGTTGAATTTTTTTCGCAGGAAGTGAAGAACTGCTCTAACAACCTATCAACCCTTTGACCAGAGCTTTGCTCGTATACGGACACTAATTTGTCCCAGACTGCTTTCGCTGATTCACATGTAGTCACTAAATCAGCATTTCTGTCGTTCATACTACTTATTAGTATCAATTGTGCTAAAGCATCTGCCTTGATAAATGCCTTCATTTCAGCTTCGTACCATTTACGTTGCGCGTCTGTAACGGTATCGCCACGTGGCACTTCCGGTTCACTTCGATTTCCGGTCACTGTATCCAGAACATCATGATGTTTCAGCATTAATTTCATCTGTTTCTGCCATTTGCTCCAGTTTCCAGCACCTTCTAGCTTGTCTACTTGGGTTTTGAAATCCATTTCCATCACTCTATTTCCCGTCGAACTTTCAATGCAAACCACGTTTCCGGAAAAAAAAATTTCCTTTTCAATTCAGTACATACGCACAGTCACAGAATGTATAGGCCCATAACCTGATGAGTTTAAATGAATGTGATTCAAAAAGAATACTTTTATTTTAATACAAGCATTGTTACAGATGTAGTACATGTACACGCTACTTGACGCTACAATGGTGAACTACAGACTACACTACTGCTGGTTGCATTGACAACTTTCGTAGAGTCGCATATGAATGACTAACTTCATACTACTACACCAGATATTACTACCAACTTATTTTTCACTCAACAATAACAAATACTGTTTTAACATTTGATCAGGCCATTTACTATAAGGCTAAACAAATACAATAGCTAAAACGGGAGGAATGCAAACTGTGATTAGATTAGGCGGATTTCATGTACACTCATGAAATTTAAAACTTGGACACCACAATTTCTGTAAACAAAAGTTTGCACGTTGTGAAGCGGGCTTAAGGGTATCATTTACAATTCTAACAGCAGGTAGTCTCAGCAGGGGTTATCTTATAGAAGGACTGTAGAATGAATCATTACACTAAGCACGTTTAAGAAAATAGGTAATTTACGTTGCTTACTTAATTTTTTTCTTTAAGGAATATATTTGAAGGTATCGCTAATTAAACACCATAGCTCGATTAATTATCGAATCAAAATTTTGTTTAGGAAATGTTTACAAATGACCAATGTAACAACCCTTAGAGCAATATGACTCAAAGGAAGTAAATTAAACCAGCAAGGATATTCTATTGTTATTGAAACTTATTCATAAAGTAAAAGCCATTTCCTTATAATGCTAATGGACAGGATTTTCTTTTAAGTATTAAGATTACAATAGAGGACTTATAAACTTTCGAAAATATCTAATTATAAATATTTACACTGCAATTGCGCTTTTCCTTAATAATTTCTTAGCAATAACATACACGTTCTTGGTTTTAAGTTGTCATAAATTTGATATGATATAAATTTGTGTTTCTAATATTACATCACAAACTAATCTTTATTCGCCAAAAATTGTTGCTTAAGTTGTAAAGCTTCGTACACACCTGAACAACAAACCGAGCAACAAACATAACAACGAACCGAAAGTCAAACAGAACGACAAACGATCTTTTATGATTTCCACAATCCGAACAACAAACGGAACGTTTGTGCTGTTCCCATAATTATTTTCAGTAGTTTTCAGTTCATATATATTTATTATTGAGAAGAGAAAATTGCGGAAAACAAGAAGATAGTGCCAACCAAATTTTTACGCACAAAGAAGAGTAAAAATTATAATTTACTTCGCTTTTTTTATTTTGGAAATTTCCCGCCCAAATGATGCTAATAGGGACATCATTTTTTTCTTGCATTCTTAAATACTGATTAATTTAAAAAACATTTTTCTGTCAACTAAAACACAACAAACCCACAAAAGGGAGGAAGGACAAAAAATAAATAATTTAATTCTCCCGCATAAGTTTGTTCGTCGTTTTGTTTAGATTCGTCCAAACCTGCAAACGCATTCGCGCGCATTTTTTGTTTGTTCCTCGGTTTGTTGTTCAGGTGTGTACGAAGCTTTACAATAAGCATATTAATATGAACTATATCTTATGAAATGAGAGTTATGTAACTATAATTAACGACTTAACGTTACGTTAGTAGATTCCATTTACTATTTACACATACTTTCTTGGAACATTCGATAATTAACTATCGGCATATGATGGATAGTCTCAGCAGGGGTTATCTTATAGAAGGACTGTAGAATGAATCACTACACTAAGCACGTTTTAGAAAAAACGCAGGTTGTGCGCAACTGGATACAAGCAAATAACTTGGAGCTGTTACCCTGGCCAGCAAAAGCCCAGATTTTAACATTATCGAAAATGTTTGGGCTCGAATACTTGCTGTTATCCGAAGACAACAAGGGCCAAATTTTATACCAGTAAACCGTAATGCACTAATTGCAGCCATTGATACCGCATGGGAAACGATTAATATTAATTATATTGATACCTTGATAGCGTCAATGAGCAGACGCCTCCAAGAATGTATCAATAATAATGGAGGTCACACCCATTATTGATTTCTTATATTTATTTATATAGTAATACCTTTATTTAAAAAAAGTTTTCATTTAATTTTAAACTATAACTTGGTATCTTAATTATAATTATGTAATAAATTCTTGTCAAAAACTAAATATATACGTTGACAATAAGAATTGCCTTAGTTTTTATTTTCACTTTTTATACGAGGCTAGTTCAATAAATACACGTTCGAGCGCTGTGAAACGATTGTTAGTGGAGCTATAATCGTACAAATTTGCGTAGGCTAGCGGCTGCTATATAGCTGTCTATTGTGACACATCCCTCGTGATATTCGTACAGGAGACAGTTGTTGTGCGCGTTTCATTATGGCAGGTCTTATAGTTGGAGCGTCCAAAACCGATTACCGAGCAGTCATACAGTTTCTGCATGCTGAGGGCAACACTCCAGTTCAGATTTATGGGAGAATGCAAAATGTTTATGGTGGAGAGTGTCCTTCAAAAACCACAGTCGTGGAATGGTGTCGGAAGTTCACAGATGGGCGACAATCGACAGCGGATTTGCCAAGGCCGCATACAGCTAACATCATCAAATCACAGATGGAGCGGATGAGGTGGGAGATTTTAGAGCACCCCCTTACAGCCCGGATCTTTCACCCTGTGACTTCCATATCTTCGGACCATTGAAGAAGGCACTTAAGGGACAGCGATTCCAGTCGGACGCTCAAGTCAAGCAGGCAGTTTTAAAATGGTTCCGCGAACAGCCAATGGACTGGTACCACACCGGTATACAGCGTCTTGTGAAGCAGTGGGATGCATGTCTTTGTAGTAATGGCAATTTTGTTTAGTGTAAATAAACCGCTTACATGTACCACCGTTCGAACGTGTATTTATTGAACCAGCCTCGTATTAACTACAGAAAAAAATGAAACGTCATAAAATATACATTTTGTAAGGACTAAATACTATGAATAGAGAGTTTAATGATTTTTTTAATAACTTACAATAATTAGTAGGTTAGATTTATTTAAAAATAAGTAATAATCAGTCAACCCAAATAACCATGTTTAGTTTTTTGATTTAATTTAAAAGTTATTGCTTGTAGACGTTTTTTAAATCAAAATTATTTCTAATTTTATTTTGTAAACATTTCCTAAACAAAATTTTGATTCGATAATTAATCGAGCTATGGTGTTTAATTAGCGATACCTTCAAATATATTTTTTAAAGAAAAAATTAAGTAAGCAACGTAAATTACCTATTTTCTAAAACGTGCTTAGTGTAATGATTCATTCTACAGTCCTTCTATAAGATAACCCGTGCTGAGACTACCTGCTGTTAGAATTGTAAATGATACCCTTAAGCCCGCTTCACAATGTGCAAACTTTTGTTTACAGAAATTGTGGTGTCCAAGTTTTAAATTTCATGAGTGTACTGTTATACTTAAAAAATAAAAGAAAGTTGCGAGGAACGAGGATATATGTAGATGATGACCTGACTAGAAGAGAAAGAGATATACAGGTTCCCCATATTCGACTATACAATTTAAAAGTCGAATAAAAACTTTCTAATCAAAGTAAATTAACTAATATGTAGCTTATTCTGTGGGATTTATGACTAAAGTAAATATCAATTCCCGCAACAATTCTGGAGCTGAAGGAGCAGATTCGAAATGAAATTGCAGGAATAAATGGAGATTTGCTTCGCCGAGTGATGATACATTTTGAACTTAGAATTCAAAAATGCATTGAAGTCGAAGAAGGACATTTGGAAAACATGATCTTTAAAACTTGAATTGTTATTTACTTTAGTCATAAATCCCACAGAATAAGCTACATATTAGTTAATTTACTTTGATTAGAAAGTTTTTATTCGACTTTTAAATTGTATAGTCTAATATGGGGAACCCAGTACAAAGGAACATAAGAGAGGAAGCAAAACAATTGGAAAGAGAAGGGAAACGGGTGAGAATAGGGTACATGAAACTGTGGGTCGACGGAGAGGAGAGAAGGTGGATAGAAAGAGAAAAACAACTAAAAAAATAGTGTTCAAAAAACTAGAAAGTGGTTGCGAAGAGGGAGAGGGGAAAATAATAAAAGTTATAAAGACCATAGAAACAAAGTGGGGGAAAAGTGTGAACATAGAACAATAAAGCAACAGAGTAAAATATTATTTTGGAATGTGGCTGGAATAAAAAATAAAGGACAAGATTTTGGAATTTTTAGGGGTTTCAAAATGGTGGGGTTAGTGGAGACCTGGCTAGAAGAAAAGAACTGGGAAAACTGGAAAAAGAGGTTCCAGGAGAATATGTGTGGAGAATATGCTACCAGGAGAATATGTGATAAGTTTCGGAAAGAAATCAGAAAAAAAGGGCAAAAGGGAGATAATTACTTGAGTGAAAAAGGATTGGGAGAGTAAAGAAGAGAAGGAAGAGAAACAAGTGCAAAGAATTGTTAAAAGGCTTGTGATAACAAACAAAGGAGAAAATTACGAAATTTTTACGATATATGGGAAGGAAATGAGCAATACTAAAGAAATTTTAGATGAGGTAATCAAATAAAAGAGAGGAAAAAATCATTATTGAGGGATTTCAATGCCAGAATTGGGGAAGAAGGGGGATGATAATAAATGGGGAACAAAAAGAGAAATTCAAAGGACAAAAAATAAACGGGCAAGGCAGAAAACTTTTAGAAATGTGTGAAGAGAGAGGATGGACAATATTAAATGGAAAAAGGAAAATTAACATACATAGGGGAAGGGGAGGTTCAGTAATAGATTATGTAATTGTAAATGATACTAGTAAAGAAGATATACAATATATACGAATAGGAGATGAAGTGGACTCGGATCACCAACCGATAGAAGTAATTTTAATAGGAGAGGAAGAACTAAAGAAGGAAGAAAATGCAGAATGGGGAGAAAGAAAAATATGGACTGAAGAAAGTAAGGAAAGATATAAGAAAAAAGTGGAAGAACAAGAATCATCAGAAGAGGTAGAGGAAGAGATAAAGAATATAATAGATGTAATGGAAAAGGTAACGGAGAAGATAAAGTTCAAGAAAGGAAAAGAGAAAATGGGAATAAAGATAGAATGGTGGAACGGAGAATGTGAGAGGGCAAAAAAGAAATGAGAAAAGGAAGAAGAAAATACAGAAAAGAGAAAATAAGTGTAGAAGAATATAAAACATAAGAGCAGAGTTAAAAAAGTATGAGAGAAGAGAAAAGTGGAATATAGAAAGGTGATAGAACAGAAGATCAAGCAAATCAGGTATGAAAGGCAGGCATGGGAATTAGTAAAGTGGAGAAAACAAAGGGGAAAAAGGAGAGAGGTAACATTAGATGAAGAAACATGGGAAAACACATAAAAAGTATGCTACAAGGAAAGGAAGAGAAGTACATAGTGGAAAGCAGAAAATGGAAGAAAAAGAAAAAGAGTAGGAGGAATAAGAAAGGAGGAATTGAATGAAGCCTTGAGAAAATTGAAGAGGGAAAAGCCGGAGGTACTGATGGAACACAAGAGGAACAGTAGAAATATACAGGAGAAAAAATGAGAGAAAGAATAAGGAAAGTATTAGAAAAGATATGGCAAGGTGAAGGGTTTCCAGAAAGATGGAGAGAAGCTATTATATGTCCAATTTATAAAGGAGGGGATACACAAGAAGCTAAAAACTACAGAGGAGTGAGCTTAACGAACGTAGGGTACAAAATATACGGAGAGATATTAAGAACAAGATTGGAAAAAGAGGTAGAAGAAAAAAATAATACCAGATTGGCAAACAGGTTTTAGAAAAGGAAGGGGGACAATAGACAACATCTACATACTAAAACAAGTTATAAATAAAGAAATAGGGAAGAAAGGAGGAAAAGTTTTTGCGGTGTTTATAGACATAAAAGCTGCATTTGACCGAGTGGAACGAAGGATACTATGGGAAGTGATGAGAGGAAACGGATAAGTAAAGACATAATAGAAGCAATAGAAGAGATATATATGGAAACAAGATGCAGAGTAAGAGTAAAGGAAAACTAGGGAAAGTATTTTGACGGAGAAGGGGCTAAAACAAGGTTGTCCACTAAGCCCAATGTTATTTAATCTGTATATAAAAGATTTGGAGGAGGAACTACAGAAAGGTCAAGTTGGAGGAATAACTGTGGGAAGAAAAAGTCTAATAATCTTAGCATATGCAGACGATATAGTACTCTTTACAAGGAATGAAAAAGAGATGAGGAAGGCAATAAATATAACCAAGAGAATAAAAAACAAGAACTGGAGGTAAACGTAAAAAAAACAAAAATAATGATATTCAAGAAGAATAAAGGGAGGGAGACGAAGGACAAATGGTGGTGGGGAAGTGAAGAAATCGAAAAGTAGATAGATATAAATACCTGGGATACGTCTTAAGACATGACAATAAAGACAATGACCAGATAAAAGATTTAAGACAGAAAGGAAACAAAATAATAGGGCAAATATGGGGGATAGGAGAAAAAGTATTTGGGCATGATATAGAAAGGAGAAAATGGTTATTCGAGAGACTGGTTAAAAGTGTAATGATGTATGGGGCAGAAATTTGGGGGTGGAAAGAATGGGAAGAGTTAGAAAAATACAGGAAAGATATTGGAGATGGACACTAGATCTGGAAAGAGAAACACCGGGATACTTAATAGAAGAAGAAATGAAATTAGATAAGATAAGAATAGAAACAGAAAGGAGAGCGTTAAAGGTTTGAGAAGAGGATAGAGGAAAGAAAAGAAAATCAAATATTATATGAATGTTGGAAGGAGATGGAATTTCAAAAAATAAAACATAGAGAAGAAGAAAGAAAAGTATATTATAGAAGAGGAGGCTACGCGAGGGAAGAAGTAAGAAGATTAAGAAGAGAAGAAAGATGAAATAACACAAAGAGACAAAGATAATCAGCTACAAGAACGAAGAATGAAGATAAGAGAAGGAAGATACAATATGAATTACAAGGATATAATGGGGGAAAGGATACCACAGTACATAACAGGAGGATTGACGATACAAGAAAAAAAGGACAATAGCTAGATTTAGATTAGGAAATGAGGAAAAAGAAAATCAGTATTGGAAGAAAGATGAAGAGAGATTGTGCAGAATGTGTGGGAAAACATAAAACATCTTACAGAAGACTGTGTGGAATTGAGAGAGGAAGAAAGGAGAAATAAAATTTTACTTGGGGAAAAAGGAGAAGGTTTAAACTGGATGAAAGAGGTAGTAAAAAGAAGGAAATGGTTGGAAGAAAGAAAACGGAAAATAATGAAAATAGAATAAAAGTTAAATTTAATATAGAAGAATAAGTTAAAGGACAAAGAAAAGTTTAGTTTTTATGTTTGTTCAAATTTAACTACTGTAAATATATTGAATATTTGTAAATCATAGTCCATAAGTTATGGTAGACATAAAAGCCGAATTCATTTGTTAATTTTAAAGGACAAATAAATTGATTGATTGATATACTGTTAAATTTTTTAAAAGTTATTGGTCAACACATGAATAGATCTGGTCTTAGTGATGTTTGGTTAGAAGCTGGAATATATGGAGAATCAACTGTTCAAGGAATACATCAAGGAAAAACGTACAAGCTTATCTACGAGAGTTTAATGCGAATTTTAATTCCTATTTTTGAAAAAATGGCTGACTGACTGTAAAAGTGATGATATTTTCTGCACTAACTTTTTATGTAGCGATGACGATTCTAAAATTGATGGCTACAAAAGTTAAAACAACACAACAACAGTAAAACATATCAATATAAATTCTTAAATTGATTTAAACACCGAAAATCAATCAAAATCGAGCTATACTATAACAATAAACTGGACCAGTTGATGACCAAAGTTGATATTTGACCCTATCGCGCTTTTTTCGAATTTTCGGTTAAAATTCAATCAGGACAATTTGTACCGCCAGCCCTAGGTTGAAGAGATTCATTACGAACCTCAGTCGATAAATTTTAAATTATTTAAGACCAAATGACCTATGGACAAGCAGCCATTGGTTTAGTTATTTAGAACTTGTTAATATACTACTTGAATTTTTATACGCTGAACGCACAGGAAACTGGTTTTTACATTTAGTAAGTTTTCAAAAAATGCTTTCCATGGTTTTTTGTGTATATGATCGCACTAATTATTCTCGTTGGGGATGTATTTATTTAAGCGACATGAAAAATTTAGAACATAATGCACCTGCTGTTTATAAAGAATATATAGAAGGGCACTTTGTTGTCAAGCGGCTGAGTGGAAACTTTAATAATTCAATTTGCAACTAGTGGAGGATTTCGAATATTAATGATTATGGCACAAATTTTGAACAGACTAAAGACAATTTTTTAAATTGAATCACGAAGAAGCTGATACTCGTATTATATTGCACATATTGTCAGCTAAAAATTTGGGATATACACGCTGCATTATTAATTGCAATGATACAGATGTTCTGGTTTTGTTAATTTATTTAAAAAAGTTCTTGACTAATGAAATATGGTTCAGAATAGAACGAGGAGAGTCAATACAATTCTTAGCAGTGCATGACTTAAATTTAGATGAAAACCTTCTAAAAAAATTTGCCTGCTTTTCATTCACTAACCGGCTGTGATACAACCAGCCAATTATCTGGCATTGGAAAGAAAAACATGCTGGAAAACTTACCTCGAACATCATCACCTTTTGGATCGATTTGGCACTGATCAGTGTAATGTTTGAACGTTAGTAAATAAGATGACATTTATGATAGGTGGTCGGAGGTGCGCACGATACCACTGCCGCGCAAGAGTCACTCCGCTCGACCACGTTAGCATAAGCGATCATATGTAAAATATCATCGGCCTTTGTACAGTTTTAGTATTAATAAACAGTTAACAATTATTAATATCTATTAACAAGACAATCAGTACTCTGAAAAACATATTTTCTAATCTTGCACAATTTTTCATAAAACTTTATTCAAAGGCTGCAAATTAACATTCTGACGGGATTATTAGCTTCTTCTAAAACCATCGCTAAATTGCGACCGACTGGAAGACGCCTTGAGATAACACTGTTTTGAGATGTTTTTACCAGCTACACATATGGCTAAGCTCTTTTACAGCCACAGATTCAGCTTCCTCGTGTTGAAGAATATGGATGGAAAGTCGATCAAGATGGAAGTTTAATACCCACTATTAAAACTCTGCCCGACCTGCCACCAGAAATAACGGAGCTTACGTCATGCAAATGCAAAAAAGGTAACACATAATATTCTAACAAAATTATACTGTTGTAGACTGTGGAAGCAAAATTTGCAAATGCAGAAAAAATATTGGTTGTATCGGTTCCTGCACCCTGTATGGCACAGAAAATTGCAGAAATAGTTTAACGACATCCGTAAGTGTTTTGACAGAATGTGGACGCCTGTTGATTCAGATTCTGATTAGTTTGCAAGTCTTGCCCGCGTTACTATCCAAAATGCTGGAGCGACAATTTCCGGAACCTCGTTTAATTGGGCGAAAGACGGCGGTGAATTGGCCGCCAAGAGTGCGTGCGATTTTTTCCTGTGGGGATTTTTTGAGGCAGTGTATGCTGACATTCCTCAATCGCTGGAAAACCTGGAAGAGAATATTCGTGGCGCTATTGGCGAAATTGGGCCGGCACTTTGCGGAAACGTGATGCAAAATTTTGTCAAACGGTTGCCAAAGCAGCAGAGGCGGCCATTTAACCGACATTATTTTTCATGTTTAACGGCTATATTTCCACTACACACTGATATAAACGATTGTCGGAATTCTCAATAAAAAGAACATTTTTTTCGAATATTCAAAATGCAACGTCTTGTTGAATCACCCTTTATAAAGCTGGTTACAATATTTAATATTTAAATCATTTTTAGAAAATTAAGCGCATTGATACAACATAGAAAGGATAAAACATTTTAAATCTTTATAAATCACTAATCCCGTAAGAGAGAGAAACGCATGCCGTACATATCAACACTGACAGAGATACGTAGTGAGTCGAGACATTCGGCGTCAATGGTTGCTCCCTGTAAAACTATGGCATCGCTAATTATTTATTGCTGTATCTTCGTTAATTTAAATGCAAAAATATATCAATACATAAACAAAACTTTCTAAAGAATATTATTTTTTCATTTAAGCCTTCGTTATTCGTTAAATGACAGATACATGACATTCTTGTAATGGTTGAAACCAAGATATTTAGGTTTAAAGTTTTTTCGGCCGTAAGATGATATATTTTAAATAATTATAAAAAATACTGCCTACAGAGATCTTCTTGTACATTTGATCAAAAAATATGTATTTCTTTCTCTATACAAGGTGGACTATAAGAAGTAGATATTACAAACCTTAATGAAACTTGTTTCAAATTAGGAACTAAATACAAAATATTATAAAAAACATATCATTCTATTTAAGATAAAGAAGTTGATGTCGACTTCGGTACAACCGAAAATATTTTACAACTAAAGATCAGTATAAATAATATATAACCACAAATTTTCAAAATTAGTTCTTCATAAACGTCTAATAGGCCACTTTGCTTGGGACACCCTGTATAGTGGTACCAATATCTCGATTTTTTATGATAGTGCCTTTTTGCACAATCTAATTTTGTATTACCTCCGGAGTAAGGGTTATCTTATCGTGTACTTTGATCCCTGAAAAATTCAGCTTGTGACAAATAAGTGGGAGGTAAATCGTTTTTTAGAGCGAATATTTTAATATATACACTCTACTATTAGGATCAGGACGCCGTGGACTAACCGTGTAAAATCTAAAGTCAATAGAGAACCGTTAGTAATGATTTTTCTGTTTTATTGCCTCAAGTGTTTCCATTTCTCCCTTTTCTCTAGTGAACATTTGACATAAACAATTAAAAGATTAGGGAGCCCTGGCAACACCGATTGTGACTCGAAATAACGACCTTTAGGTAAGTGAGAGACAAATCTTAATTCCCCCCTTAGCCTTTTGAGCTAGTCGGCGGATTCGTGTACCGCGTACTTGATCTTTAAGTTTCGTGGTGTAACAAGGGGAGATTGTGAAAAAAGTGTGGAAGGAAGTAAGAGATGGAAGGATATAGTATGGACAGGAGGCTGTATTACGAAAGAGGGGGATATGCGAGAGAGGAGGTGGAAAGGAGAAGAAGAGAGAGATTGTGGAAAGGGATGGAGATATTCAAAAGCAAGAAAGGAGGGGAAGAATTAGAAGGGAGAAAATATAATAGAAAATATGAAGAGATACCGAGGTATTTGAAAGAGGGGATGAGGTTGAAGAAGAAAGAATATTAGCGACGTTTAGATGTGGGAATGAGGAGGCTGAATATAGGTACTGGTTGGAGGAAGATAGAAGGAAGTGCAGGCTGTATGGAAAAGGGTGGAAGAACTTGGAACACTTAAGTCGGGAATGTGAAGAGTTGAAGGAGGAGGGCAAGGAAAGAGGGCAGATATTACAAGAGGGACAGGAAGAAGTGAGATGGATGGAGGAGGTGATAAGAAGCAGGGAAAAATAATAGGATTAGAAGAGAAAAGGAGAGGAAAGAAGTTGATATGTTATTAGTTGTGTACAATTTAGAGTTTAGTTAGAAAGGGAATTGATTTTATATAGTTTTTATCAGTTGTAGAACCGAATAATGCATTGTAAATACTGAATGTAGAAACAATTAATTAAATCCATGAATTAATAATAGTTTATTTGACTCAGTAAAAATATACATGTTCACCAGTACGTAACATCAAGTGTTTTTTTTAAAGATCCAGAATATTTACTGCTACAGTGACACATATTCCATTTAAACAGTTTTTCGTTAGAATATTTATGAAAATTGGACATGATGTAACTTTTGTAGCCGTTCATCTCAATGTTTCCGCTAGTGCGCATTAACCTATATGAAAAGTAGTTTTTCTTTAAAGTGGATTCTTTTGTGCTTCTGCAAATAATACTTTGTTGTAGTTTTGAAGTCGCATTTATCACAAGTAAACGGTCGTTCACCGGTGTGTTTCATTAAGTGCGTTTTTAAATTCGTTAAAAAGTTGCAACGATAATCGCACATGTTACAATTAAATCGTTTTTCTTTAGAGTGGATGTTTTCGTGCTTCCGCAAACTAGACTTGTCTGTAGTTTTGAAGTCGCATTTATCACAAGTAAACGGTCGTTCACCGACATGTTTCATCAAATGTATTTTCAGGCTGTTTGAAAAGTTGCAACGATAATCACATATGTTACAATTAAATCGTTTTTCTTTAGAGTGGATCATTTTGTGACTCTGCAAACTAAACTTGCTTAAAGTTTTGAAGTCGCATTTATCACAAGTAAATGGTCGTTCACCGGTGTGTTTCATTAAATGCCTTTTTAAATACGTTGAACGGTTGCAACGATAATCACACATGTTACAATTAAATCGTTTTTCTTTAGAGTGGATGATTTCGTGCTTCCGCAAAGTAGACTTGTCTGTAGTTTTGAAGTCGCATTTATCACAAGTAAACGGTCGTTCACCGGTATGTTTTCATTAAGTGCGTTTTTAAATTCGTTGAAAAGTTGCAACGATAATCGCACATGTTACAATTAAATCGTTTTTCTTTAGAGTGGATGATTTCGTGCTTCCGCAAACTAGACTTGTCTGTAGTATTGAAGTCGCATTTATCACAAGTAAACGGTCGTTCACCGACATGTTTCATCAAATGTACTTTCAGGCTGTTTGAAAAGTTGCAACGATAATCGCACATGTTACAATTAAATCGTTTTTCTTTAGAGTGGATCATTTTGTGGCTCTGCAAACTAGACTTGCTTAAAGTTTTGAAGTCGCATTTATCACAAGTAAACGGTCGTTCACCGACATGTTTCATCAAATGTACTTTCAGGCTGTGTGAAAAGTTGCAACGATAATCGCACATGTTACAATTAAATCGTTTTTCTTTAGAGTGGATGATTTCGTGCTTCCGCAAACTAGACTTCTCTGTAGTTTTGAAGTCGCATTTATCACAAGTAAACGGTCGTTCACCGGTGTGTTTCATTAAGTGCGTTTTTAAATTCTTTGAAAAGTTGCAACGATAATCGCACATGTTACAATTAAATCGTTTTTCTTTAGAGTGGATCATTTTGTGACTCTGCAAACTAGACTTGTCTGTAGTTTTGAAGTCGCATTTATCACAAGTAAACGGTCGTTCACCAACATGTTTCATCAAATGTAATTTCAGGCTGTTTGAAAAGTTGCAATGATAATCGCACATGTTACAATTAAATCGTTTTTCTTTAGAGTGGATCATTTTGTGACTCTGCAAACTAGACTTGCTTAAAGTTTTGAAGTCGCATTTATCACAAGTAAACGGTCGTTCACCGACATGTTTCATCAAATGCACTTTCAGGCTGTTTGAAAAGTTGCAACGATAATCGCACATGTTACAATTAAATCGTTTTTCTTTAGAGTGGATGATTTCGTGCTTCCGCAAACTAGACTTGTCTGTAGTTTTGAAGTCGCATTTATCACAAGTAAACGGTCGTTCACCGGTGTGTTTCATTAAGTGCGTTTTTAAATTCGTTGAAAAGTTGCAACGATAATCGCACATGTTACAATTAAATCGTTTTTCTTTAGAGTGGATCATTTTGTGACTCTGCAAACTAGACTTGCTTAAAGTTTTGAAGTCGCATTTATCACAAGTAAACGGTCGTTCACCGGTGTGTTTCATTAAGTGCGTTTTTAAATTCTTTGAAAAGTTGCAACGATAATCGCACATGTTACAATTAAATCGTTTTTCTTTAGAGTGGATCATTTTGTGACTCTGCAAACTAGACTTGCTTAAAGTTTTAAAGTCGCATTTATCACAAGTAAACGGTCGTTCACCGGTGTGTTTCATTAAGTGCCTTTTTAAATGCGATGGACGGTTGCAACGATAATCGCAAAGATTACAATTAAACCGTTTTTCTTTAGAGTGAATCATTTTATGCCTCTGCAAACTAAAGTTGGTAGTAGTTTTGAAATCGCAATTATCACAACTAAAAAGCGGTTCAGTTGAATGTTTCCTCAAGTGATATTTTAAACCATTTTTAGAATGTGTACCAAAACTGCATATCTTACACAAAAATTGCTTAATTTTTTTATGAGTCTTTAAATGAAATTTCAAAGTAATTTTGCTGACAGTTTTATAACCACAATCGTGACATTCGAATGAAGATTTACTGGTTTCGGTAGCACTTCATTTATATCAATTTGTGCTCCAATATGTGAAGTCATATGTTCATCTAATGAATGACCTTCTATGCAAGTGTAATTACAAACGTTACATTGTAAAGATCCAATTATGAAGTGTATTTGTTTATGATTTTTTAAAGATGAATTATTAGGAGTTGTGTAACTACACTGATTACATTTCAAACGGTGGGTAAAACATGATCAGATAACTTTTTTTTTCATTAGTTGCATAATTACATTTATAACAATAAAAATTGTTTACCAGTGTACTCTCTTCAATAATCGAAGGGATGTCAGTGTTAAATAACAGGCAATCATCACTGATAATAGCTTCATGCTTAATTCCATCGTCAAGGAGCTCCTGTTTGATTTCTTCTTCGAGAGGTGGATGTAATTGGTGGACTGCATCGACCTCTACTTTACATTCGTAACATGCTACTGGGTTGTCGGTGATGCTCAGATCCTTCAATAAAATTAAGTAATATAATTGAACATTCATCGTAATGGGACACTTACTTGTTCAGTCGTAGCCTCCGACAGCTTCGAACTTGATATGATATCATTCTTTAGTTCAAATTCTGGTTCTTGTTTAATTTTTCCTAAACAAAATTTGCACGTAATTTCGGACATTGTTTAAAAATAGAAGTAAAATAAAAATCAAGTTCAAATGTTTGTCATCAACTGCCACCATTTGCAAAACTCCAGTGGCGTAACATACGACTCGCACTTGGCTTGTAGCCGGATTTCATCAGTGAATTTACAATGGACCTGTTTAGTTTGACGTCACAAACCAACAGCTCAATTAAAAATTCGCTACTTTGTAAAATTGTGGACGAAAAACTGGACCTTAAACGGGCAAGCAATTGAATTTACTTTAATTCACTATCAACAGATGCCACTTGCGTCGATTGTTCTTCATTGCAAAGAGGCGGCACATACAACAAAAATTGCCGCTTAAACGAGGTACTGCATGGACATTCATTCAAAACCCAAAGGTTGAGACGATTTATTATTATCCGTCAGTTAATTTGCAATATTTCTATAAACAATGATAGTTTTATACATTACTTATTAATGTAGAATTAGCACCTTTTTTTGTTCAAAATATCACAGAATGCGTTTTCTGCTCGAACGAGATCTTCGTGAGAATTTAGGTCTGTTCCTTCATGATTTATTAACTAAACTTTCAAGTGTGTTGTAGTGGCAACTATGCCAAAAACTCATGACCTACAATAACCACGGTCACGTTGTAATCATCATAGCCACCCAGTATGTAATAGCTACATAATATACATATAACCGAAAAAATAAGTATATATAATAATTTGTAATATTTATATGTGAAATTATGTAGCATCTACAGCTAAATGTCAGCTACATTGATGATGTAATTGATTATGTAAAAATTATATAATTTCTTATATATAAATTATGTAAAACTTCTATAATTAATCGTTTATAATTATATACCCAGTTACTTGGTTATTACGTACCATTTACGTAATATTTTTACATAGAATCTGAATAGAATTACATAAAATAGTATGTTATGCAATTAACATGTAATGACAGCCGATACTAAAACACGACACGAGTGGGAGTATTAAGATGAGCCGCAGATGAATTCCTTAATATCAGACGAGGTCTTAATAGCCATATTACATGCGAATTACATACACTATTTTTTCTGCGACCAGCAATAACATTTAATAAAGCACAGTTTCATAATTTCCTATAATTACATTTAACAAAGTGTCAATCGTCAGAATTTAAAATTTTCGTATTGGTTATGAATAGGTTTATTCAAGGCACTATGATGTTTGAAGATTTCAATTGCTTATCAACTTAACCTGTATCTTAACGATTTTCATTAAAAACATATTTCAAACCTATAATAAATCAATTATTAAATATAAGAGTAGATCGATCTTATTTTGTTTATTCTTTGTCCGTATCTATTTTAATTTCATTTTTTTAAAGTATTGATACGTTTACTCAATAAATATAAGTTGATCGTTCCTTTACTTTTAAATGAAATGATTCGATTAGAAAAAAACAAAACATATATACAAAAAATACCTATATATTTATTGCACTTGGCTCTTCTTCTCCTTCTGAATGCGTCTATTCTTCGCTAATCTAAACCACTCGCTCCCTTGCACATCAAAATTCTTCTCTTTTATATCTTTATAGGTTACCAAAATAACTCCTGTAAAGAATACTCTCTTATATAAATTTTAAGGAATTCGGATCATAGTTGTAGTCCATTGTCACATTTTTTATAAATACGAATTTAGATTGCGTGATAAAAGTGAAAGGAATTAAAATCAGAAAAATAATGTTTGTTACATATACCTTTTATAATATTCATTGCGACTATGCCAATTGATTAGAAAATACTTTTTTTAAGATTCTAGTAGTATTATCTTTGGCACTCTTTTCCCCAATTGAAAGTATATAGTGCTTCTAAAACATATATGATGATGAAACTGAAATAATTCTTTATTACTTACAAAGGCAACACTGATGCTCTTATTATCGTCGAGCAACTTATCAAAATTCTTAAGACTGTCTTCGTCCACTAATGGAAGCATGCTAGACCATAGCACAGTCTCATCACTTGTAACGTCAATCTCAACCACTTTGTTTTGTTCTAATTGCTTCAGTCTTGCATCGATACTTTTTCTATTAATACGATGTTCTGCGTCAATTGCAGAAGACTATCAAGTTTTTTGACATCAACTCTAACGAACCTAAAACGAATTAAAAATTAGTCCTTACTAAGAGTGAAGAAAGTAGAAAGTACCTGTTTGATCTGTAGTGGTTAGTTGTTAGTACGGTGCAATGTCCTCTGACATACAAAAATAATCAGTACAATATAATCAATTTTAATAATATAGTATTTTACCTTTATCAGTGCCTGCCCTTTCTTTAGATGCATTTGTCCGTTGGTTCTTCCCTGACTTACTATGTGGCAAGTCTTCTTCTGCAATAAGAGTATTTTAAAATGCAATTAAATTATTAGTAGATAAATACCTGGTAGTCCAGTGACATTAACTTGAGTTTCGGTCCATAATTGTTCCAAATCTATTTTCCTTTAATAAGCAAATATTTTCATAGACTTTTAAATATAAACTAAACTTATGAAACTGTAACTCTACTATTTGATCCTTTTTTCGTATTATATTAGGGGATGAGTGAAATACCTTCTCTTCAGGTGCAAAATTATTTACTTCCATGATACGGTTACAAATTTGCTCCAAAGGTTTTTCGACTGGATTTTAATTGTTTCTTTATACGAGACATTTGATTTTCATACTTGAAGGCACTAAACGAATCAAGAGGTCCAAACCGTTTTGTTTCATCACATAGATGTATAAGATTATGGATATTGTATGAAATATACTGTACTCCATAATACTTTTCGAATTTTTGTACAAAATATGTAAGTAAACTTTTAGCATATTCATTGAATTTCATGCAATAATTTTCATCAGCAACAATCCTAATTGACACACTTAGGCATAAAAAATTTATATACAGTTTTTTTGGTAATATATTTTTTAAAACCACCTGTCCCGTGTACAATAAAAATTGGCGAAATTCTGTGGCTTTCCATCGCTCATAATCTAGCAAACTTCTTGGGTCTCGTGCAAAATCGTTTGATAATAATAATTTGTCATTTGCCAAAGACACATCAGCAGCTTTTAACCTGATATTCATTTTTCCATTTATCCAAAACGATAGTAACCGTGTCATTACGCCTAAACATATCAAATGCATGTAACCCAATGCAAAACTGTTTACCATTCCAATACCTAATGATTCTAAAATAGAATCCCCAAGATGATGTTCAGGTTGTTGTCTATTTTTGAAAGAGAAATCTGTTCGTAAAGTACATTTCAATTCAGGAAATGCAACCCTGTTTTCAATAAACTCTCCCTCAGTAATACATTTTTGGCAACCAAAATATCCATTGTGACATTTTGTACAAGTAACGAAGGCTTTAACTGGAGCATTGTATATGAATGCACGAATAGCTATCGAAATTAAGTTGCCATTAATGTTAATTCCCCCATTTTGATTTATTTGTTTTATTTCATTGACAAATGCACTTAAAAATTCATTAGTATCATTGGGTTTTTATGTTAATGATAAATACCAATAATAAATGGCTCGGTGTAATATGGTGGTAACACTATGGAACCCATTATTGGCCAAAACTGACTGCCCGAGCTTTTTGTTAACGGTAACCCATCTATATTTATGTCAATTTGTACATTAATCGGCAACTCAAAATTCAATGCCAAAATGACAATATTGACTAAATTTTAAATCAATGATGTTGCATATTGAATTTCTTGGAGTTTTCATCAATGAACGAGAATCATTAGGTAAATCAGTGTGTCCATAACGCTTTAACAATCTAAGTAAATCATTTACAAATGTTCGAGACACATTATATTTTAATACTAGACAAAGCCAGCATGCTACGCATGCGTTAAGTCAAAAAAATAAATTAGCTTCTAAAGAGCAGACAGTCATGAACAATAATTAGCACTTACATTAACAATCATCAGTTGAGTAATCAATATGAATGCAGAGTATGTACTCCATGTGAATTCGTACAAATGAGTCGAGAGTATTCGGGTGTGCGCTCGCAACGAATCGAGAGTAGGTGAGGACGCACAAACGACATAACATATTAATATAGAAGATATGGATGTAGTCCGAATAGAAATTATTTATTAAAAAATATTTAGAAGCGGATTTATTGGCTCGACCGCTTTAACGTAATACAACAAAGTTTATTTAGGTGAAATTGACTGTTTGGTTCGCATAACGCTCGCAGTTACGCGTGCGTGAGTCATCAAGTTCGTGCATACGAAGATTTTTGGGTGAAATTGAATCCTCTACAGTTAAACCATTCGAAAATTTGCAAAATTACAAATATTTTGATTTTTATTCGTGTTTTTACGTAATATGGTTCCGGAGTTATAAAAATTACAGTATTCGTATAACAATGTAAAATTCCTTAAAAAAATTTTTAAAATGATAAATTTTTTAAACATTATGTGATAGGATCATAAAAGAAACGTTTTTTTAAATAAATTTTTTTATCTGTTATAATTTAAAAATTATGGCCGTTTTAGTTTTCGAATGAAATTTTGTCGGAAACGTTTTTTCGCTTATAACTTTTAAAAACACGCAAGGTCTAACAAAACTGAAACGGCCAAAAATTTTATTTCTTTATCCGCGTATGATGCTTTTTGAATTTTGAAAATCGGTCAGTAAATAAGCGAGTTGTGGTCAACTTACGGCTCAATTTGTTTGAAATTTTTGACTATTTTTAACATTTTTTAACCTCGAAGATGCCCTCGTACAAAAAATTTAAATCGAAAAATAAAGACACATCTTTCGTAAACTCGAAACTTTTTCGAAACGAAAATATCTTAAGCCGTTCTAATGTGAGACGAATTTGAAAAAAGGTTGATTTTCGTATAGATTTGAAAATGAATCGAGAGTAGGTGTGCGTTCACACTAACGACATAACATATTAATATAAGATTAATTATGCTAATTCTGTTTTAAAATCAAATTTATTTTTAGTCTCACCAATAATTTCACTTATAACTGGAGTTTCACTTGGCAAATTATCATTAAAATTAACATCGTTAATATCAACATGGGCTATAAAATTACAAAAAGGATTTTCTTCATTGTTTTCACAGTCTTCAACCTCATTCTGATAGAGGACAAACGGCTCTTGATGACATAATTCCACATTTGTGTCGAAGCAACTTGAGACTGAGGAATATTATCCAACAACTTTAACTCTTGCAATAATATCCTTCTCGTTTGTCGAACCGAGAGTTCAGAATATGATTTCTGTTTCCTTACACTCATCTTTACATCAGTGCACAACAACGTATATTTTACAATCAGTACAAAATTAAAAATACAGTTTCAAGGCAAAAAGAAATAGATCAATTACTTACATTTCTGTTGAAGCAAAGCACGTGTACGCAACACATAAGTTAATAATTAACAGCGAGGGAAACACTTTGTCCCAAAACATTGAACTATAACCACACTTTGTCACTTTTCATTTTGGTTACTTGTTACCAACCTTTACAGAATTCAACTAGGGTACATATAAAATTACATACAAATTACATGTTTTTTATTATGTATTCAATATGTAATTTATTGTAAGTTTATGTATTTTATATATAATTTATATGTAACATAATTATGTAAACTATTTTCTTTAAATATTATCCAAAATTTATATAGCGTTTATATGTTGCGTTTACTGGGCATAAAGGCTTCGACAATGTAAAGACACAATTCTTGATAAATTTACAAAGTACACCATCAGGACCTGCAGTGTTAGACATTTTTAGGCTGGAAATTACATCAAAAACCGTTGATAGTCTAATACTAAATCTTGAATCATTTATCTCGTGCTTGATTTCTGAGGTTCCATAAGTATTAGTAGGTACTATTGTCATTGTTGTATACAGAAGCAAAAAATTTTGCAAACAGTTCCACTATACTATCTCCACTAGAAGCCAAAACATCATTGTAACTCATCACATTAGGAATAGTAAGTTGACATTTTTTATCACTAATAAATTTCCACAAAAACCTTAGATTATCATTAATACAAGCGTTAACATCATCAATGTATGCATTATGAAGACGTTGTTTCAGTATATTACATCGTGATCGTAATGTTTTAAAATAAAGATAGTCTAATTGATTACCTGATGTTTTATATTTAGCATGAACCTTTCTCTTTTCTTTGCAAATTCTAATAAGCTCTGAATTAAACCACTTTGGGTATGAGGTAGTATTGTGTCTAATAATTTTTTTAGGAACATATTTACCTATAGCATCATAAATAATATTATAAAAAACATCTAACTGATCATCCACCTTCAATCCATTAAAACACAAATCCCAATTAACTGTTGCAAAGTAGTCGTTTAATAATGTATAGTCTGCTTGGCAAAAATTAAAGATTTCAAAACTGCAAGAAAAATTAGCGAATTTCATTGCCCATCCTGTCACGAATCAATAGCTGATCTTTTTCTTCGTGCTCAATTTGTTCGAGGAATTAAAGAATCGACAATTCGCGACAACCTACTAGAAGAAGACAACCCAAAATTTGCCGAAGTCGTCTCCAAAGCCACATCACTAGAAGCATCGCGCCTCGACAACCAAGAATTATCAGGTACTTCATATAAAATAAATCAAATACGAAGTAAGCAAAGAAAACAATTTAATAATTTAAATAAAAGTGAATCTCGCGGACGTAGTAATTCAGTGTCACGTTCACAAAGTAATAACAATCAACATCCGCCTCAACGTTCGCACTCGCGTATAAATTACCGCGCATTGGGATTAGACAATTTATGCCTCCACTGTGGTCGAAATAATCATCGATCACAAGATTGCCGTATCCCTCGAAATAAACTAAATTGCGAATCTTGCAATAAATCGGGACATATTACAAAAGTTTGCATAGTAACATTATCGAAGAATAAGTTGTAGAAAAACAGCAACCAAGCCACTGAATGTACACTCATGAAATTTAAAACTTGGACGCCACAATTTCTGTAAACAAAAGTTTGCACATTGTGAAGCGGGCTTAAGGGTATCATTTACAATTCTAACAGCAGGTAGTCTCAGCAGGGGTTATCTTATAGAAGGACTGTAGAATGAATCATTACACTAAGCACGTTTTAGAAAATAGGTAATTTACGTTGCTTACTTAATTTTTTCTTTAAAGAATATATTTGAAGGTATCGCTAATTAAACACCATAGCTCGATTAATTATCGAATCAAAATTTTGTTTAGGAAATGTTTACAAAATAAAATTAGAAATAATTTTGATTTAAAAAACGTCTACAAGCAATAACTTTTAAATTAAATCAAAAAACTAAACATGGTTATTTGGGTTGACTGATTATTACTTATTTTTAAATAAATCTAACCTACTAATTATTGTAAGTTATTAAAAAAAATCATTAAACTCTCTATTCATAATATTTAGTCCTTACAAAATGTATATTTTATGACGTTTCATTTTTTTCTGTAGTTAATATAAAAAGTGAAAATAAAAACTAAGGCAATTCTTATTGTCAACGTATATATTTAGTTTTTGACAAGAATTTATTACATAATTATAATTAAGATACCAAGTTATAGTTTAAAATTAAATGAAAACGTTTTTTAAATAAAGGTATTACTATATAAATAAATATAAGAAATCAATAATGGGTGTGACCTCCATTATTATTGATACATTCTTGGAGGCGTCTGCTCATTGACGCTATCAAGGTATCAATATAATTAATATTAATCGTTTCCCATGCAAATCATAAAAGATCGTTTGTCGTTCTGTTTGACTTTCGGTTCGTTGTTATGTTTGTTGCTCGGTTTGTTGTTCAGGTGTGTACAAAGCTTTACAACTTAAACAACAATTTTTTGGCGAATAAAGATTAGTTTGTGATGTAATATTAGAAACACAAATTTATATTATATCAAATTTATGACAACTTAAAAACTAAGAACGTGTATGTTATTGCTAAGAAATTATTAAGGAAAAGCGCAATTGCAGTGTAAATATTTATAATTAGATATTTTCGAAAGTTTATAAGTCCTCTATTGTAATCTTAATACTTAAAAGAAAATCCTGTCCATTAGCATTATAAGGAAATGGCTTTTACTTTATGAATAAGTTTCAATAACAATAGAATATCCTTGCTTGTTTAATTTACTTCCTTTGAGTCATATTGCTCTAAGGGTTGTTACATTGGTCATTAGAAGTATGTAATAAATAAACAATTACCTACTGTTTGAAAAGGGTAGTGTGAACCAATAAATAAAGTAAGAAATGTAAATTCCATTTTAGTTTAAAATTTCAAGTGTTGTGAAAATGCCACCTCATCTCGGTGCTGATTTGAAAGCGCGGATTGTTTCGGAATTAGCGGCAAGCCGTAGCGTGCGTGAAATTTCACGTATGTTAGATATACCAAAAAGCACCGTAGGGCATTACCGAGTAAAATGGAATCTTGAACACACTTTGGAAAGAGCCATCGGAAGTGGTAGACCTAAAGTATCTACACGTGCTCAAGATCTCGAGTTGTTTCATTACGTAACAGAACAACCATTTGCTATATAGCAGATACACATTTTCCCGGATGCCGTATAACTGCACAAAAAGATTAAAGGATGTGGGAATAAAGAAGTATAATGCTGCTGCGAAGAAGTTCTCAGTGACGAAAATATGAGACGTCTGAAATTTGCAAGGCGATATGTGAACGAACCTTTAGAATTTTGGAATCGAGTGATTTTTAGCGACGAAAAAACGTTCAATAGCCGCAACGATGGACCACTAAAAGTTTTTAGAATGGAAGGAACTCGTTACGAAAATAATCACATATGTCCTAAAAAACGAAGTGGTTATTTTTCTGTGAATGTGTGGGGTAGGGTTAGCGCGCGGGGTCCAGGAGTTTGTTGGGCTATCGATGGACGTCTTGATTCTGCTGCGTATTTAGATATTTTGGAAACTATTATGAAACCTTCAGTCGAAGTGATTTATCCAAGTAGTTATATGATGCCGATCCTAGACCACATTAGAAGTGGCCCAGGATCGGGATCAGGGTTTCGGGAAAGATCGTATGTAAACGTGAAGGGCAAAGCACTTCGGCAGTGGCCTAGAATCGGCATGTGGTTTTGAGGAGAAAGTGGTAGGATAATGTCTGGTATGATCGTAGGAAGAACATGAAGCTCTTGCTGCCGGTTATGTAAATGGAGGTAGTACATTACGTTTTTGTGTTTTAAATGTGTTTACACTTTATGTACTATGTAGATGTTATTTGTCAAACATTGTGAAAAAAAGCTAATTTAAATTCTAGTTTTACATTTATTTTAAGTTGATTGAATTTTCTTTAGATCAATTTCTTTGTATTTACGCAATATTGTTCTTGTTTATCCAGCTATTGTGCGTTGAATCAAACCCTAACCATTTTACAAACAGTTTTAGCCTTTTTTTCTTAAAACTTTTTCAACTAAGTAAGTGTCTTTGTGTTTAACTTTTGCAATTCCATTTCATAAAACGCTCCTAAAATATTTTCATTTTTCATATCTTTTAATAAATATGTAGTTGGGTTAGTTAATTTAATTTTTTCTAATTATAAAAATTTCGTTAGACCAATTAGGTGTATAACCTTTTTCAAATTCTTTTCGATATTTGCTAATTCTTACATGATCCCCAACCAAAAATTTGTTGTGTTTACTTGCTATTTTTACGTGTGAGTATACAGATTTTAAAATCCGTTTTCATTCTTTTGTTGACCATTGATGGTTTCATTCGAATTGTTCGATGAAAGGAGTTATTATAACGATTTGTAATATCATCTAATATGTTTATCCATTTGTAATTACCGCGTAAACTAAACTGTTTCCACATGATGTTTTTTAATGTGCGATTAACGCGTTCAACAATAGAAGCTTTTTTAGTGCTAAACGTGCTGTAATGGTTGATTTTATATTTTTTCATCAATTTTGAAATGTGTTGTTGTAGAACTCCAATCCTTCATCAGTTTGTAAATTTTTGGTGAATACTTTAAATGTGACAAGATTTTTTCCATTGCGTTCGTTACATGTATCGCATTTTTTAATTTTAATGGAACCGTCCAAACATATTTCGAAAAACAGTCAATTACAACAAGTATATATTTAAACTGGTTATTTTCATTTGCATACGAAACCATATCTACTAAATCAGCTTGTAATGTTTCATTAATACCTCTTATTATAACACGTCGTCTTTTGAAATTGATTCTTGCTGGTTTATGTAGCTCTGATACTATATCTGATTTTGTAGAAGATGGGATACATTTTTTGTTGACTTCTGTCGAATCATTTTTTTATACTGAGTTAGTTTCAATGTTAATAGGACATTTAACTACTATTTCAGCAAATAATTTATGAAATCTGTTAGCGAAACTGTTTTGCTGATTATTTAATTCAAAAGATATAACATCCCCCATTTTAAGTAGACAATTAATAGCATCATTGCTAGTGTAAGGTTTTCCATTTATGTTCAATACCACATTGTCAATGTTAATAAGTACTCTTTCAATTACACCCATTCTTAATGGAAACGAATATGTGGTTTTGTCTGCAGGCAACAAAAACTTATGCTCTACAACTCTACTTGATTGAAATGATAGAATATGACTATAAAACATGTTATTAAAAACATTATGCGGTTCATTTTGGATATTATGATCAGATGTTTGGTTATGTTTTATTATATGACGACCAAACTTGTCTAGAGTCATTTTCTTAATAAATTATATTCGCTTCTCGTAATTCTTCTAAAATGGAGACAATTTCGTTTGTGTGATTTGTATGACCTGCTGTTTGAGACGCTACTAACAATTTTAACCTATCAACTAATTCATTAGCATTATCCCAATAAATATAATCAATGGGACGATTGTTCACTTCTTTGAATAATCCCTTACCTAAGGTTTTTTGTCTCTTTGGTGTTTCAAAATAGTTCGGTTGATTAAAATATAGAGGACCGATAATAGATTTATATTTTTCTGATCTGGTTCCTAGTATTTTACTATTAGGATCAAAATTACTTCTGCAAGCATTACTAATATCTAAAATCTCTTTGTATTTATACAAATCGTCTTGAGTATAAGCAATAGGAGTGTTTTTAAATAATAATTCGTACAATCCTGGTGACGCTTTATAAAAATTTTCATTTACTTTTAAGTCTGATCCAACAAATTCTACTACAGCTGTTCCTATATAGAACTTTTCTTGAAAGCTGTCATGTCGTATACCAGTTCTATGATCAAACTGCCGTTTTTATCATGTATCATGGCGTCTATATATTTTCGAGGCAGTTCATCGAAAGTTGCTAAATATTCATCATAAACGTTAGTATCAAGAATTGGTTGCAAATTTTGTTTGCTTTCTTCAACCGAATGTTGAATTAAATCATCCAAATCATAATCGTCTGCAACATCTACTGGTTCTGAAACAAAACTGTCTCTTCGCCGTCGTTTATTAAGTCTGTCGTTGGCACAGGATTTTTACTTAAACCATTTTCGTCTTCTATTTCACCCATTTTTTCGTCTTTTAATGCTTGAATTTTTCCTAAGATTTGAAAATTTTGTGTTAAAACTATTATCATTTTTCTCTTAAAGTTAGATATTGGTGTTGATTCAAACATAGGATGTTTACTTCGTGATTTTACATTTGCTTCATCTTTTTTATTTACATGTAATTGATCAGATATTGTTTCTAATCGTTTTGTAATGGGAAAAAGGCCCTTTCCTGTGTAACTTCATTCCGTTTTAGTAATTCAAACTTTCGTTTTACTTCTTCTCTCTTTTTAATAAGTTTTTAGTTAGTTCAACTTCATTTGACAAATTATTGTTAAAATTCATCACGTAAGAGACTAGACGTACGTTTATTACTTTAAATGTTTAATGAATAACTTGTAAAGCTTCTTATATATATGTACCATATCTAAATAAAACCACTAGCCAACCAAACAGTTTAAAAGTAAAGAAAACACAACTAATAAATTTAAAAAAATTGTTGTGTTTACGAAATATGTAACAATATTGTAAGTAAACTCAACAGTTTTTTAATACAGCTTATAAAACCATTTTATTCATATTTTGATTGCGCTTGTATATACACTTACAAAATGATCATTCTTAAGTTGAAAAGGTTGAATAAAACAGTCAAATCCTTTTCTGTATCTACCAAAATTAATATCCCTTTCTTTGTCAATAACTAAAAATCCATAACTTTCATTCCAACATAATGAACACATTTTCTTAAATTCATCAAACGTTAAATCCGTACCAACACTATCATCATAAATATGACGTAAATTTAATGTATCTTGTTTAAATAATATTATGAAGTTAGCGTTATCTCTGATTAATTGTTTTGGAATGCGGCTGTAAGTTTGACATAAATAAAAACAGTCTATATCATTGTGTCGACCCATACTAAAATATTCTTTCATTAAATTTTGTTTGTCACAAACTACATCATCAAAAATAAATACAGAATTAGATTTTGCTTTTGATGGTGAAGGTATATTACTTTCTAAATTATTAAATGCAAAATAATTTATACCTTCTATAGGCATCAATAAATTTTTCAGGTATTGATATTTTGGTTGAAAAAGTGATTTTGAATAAACGTAAACGTTTTGAAACGCAATCCGTTGATGTGTTCAATTAAGCTAAGCATTACGTTAGTTTTTCCACAATTTGATGGCCCCACAATAAGGCCACGAACGGTTGATGGCAGTAACTCACCGTGCCTTTTATTAGTGTTACTATTTTGTATGTCATTATTAGACACCGTTAGTGCGATTGGTTGTTGCACAATTCGCATTTTAATGAAAACTAAAAATTATGTAAGTTTGAAAACTATAAATGCACTAGTTTTTTTAAAGAATAATTAGTATCTGTTTAACCGTATGTAATAAATCTTATACATGTTAATTCGGGACTTTGTCAAACCACTTAACAAAAAAATTATCATAAATATAAAAGGTAGCGGTCTTGTAAATTCAGTTATAAATAACCTACCATTTGAACTACACATACCAGGATATAATTTTTGTGGACCAGGAACAAAATTACTTGAACGACTTGAAAGAGGGGACCGGGGTATTAACCAATTAGATGAAGCCTGTAAAGAACACGATATAGCTTATACTAACAACAAAAACATTGAAAACAGGCATAAAGCGGACAGACGTCTATTGCAAAAGCTAAATTTATATTTTACTCTAATTCACCGTTTAAAGAAAAATATCATCTTTAGGTGTAATAGCTGCTATGAAAACAAAAGTAAAATTAGGAATGGGTTGTTCCTCTAGTAAGAAGAGATACCTGACAAAAAGAAAGAAAGTTAGAAAAACACGCGGAAAAGGATTAAAATTTAATGATCTAATTAAAATTGCAAGATCTGCATTAAGAGGAAAAAAATTGGGACTGTCAGAGGTGCTACAAAAGCAGCAATAAATGCTTTAAAATCTCTGAAAGATCGGAAGAAAATAAAACACGCTCGAATAATTCCGGTGCCAAAGGTTGGCGGATTTTACCATTAATTCCCATTTTGCCGCTCTTGGTGCAATAGGATCGTTAAGTGGGGGAGCAGCAGCCATCGCAAAAGCAGTAAATGCGGCTAGAAGTGCTAAAGATCAACTTAAAGAAAACCAAAGGCATAATCAAACTATGGAAGCTATAGCATTGAATAAATCTGGAAATGGTTTATACTTACAACCATATAAAAAGGATATGGTCTTTTTAGGACCACGAAAAATACAAAACAAAATTGGATAAAACTTCCTAGACGGCCGTTAACTAATATAGATCTAATCCATTATGCAAAAAGTTAAAGATAAAACATTTTCGGGGGTTTTATGAAAGATGGATTACCAAAATCAATAAAATTAAAAGAATGCGGTATATTAAATTTAGATAATCAAAAGGTGAGGAACTCATTGGACAGCTTATAAAAAATTGGCGAACGTGCTATGTATTTTGATAGTTTTGGAAATTTACAACCTCCATTAGAATTAATTGAATACTTAAAAGCGGCGGTCCTTGTAGCATAATTTACAACCATAAAAATTTTCAGTCGTTTAATAGTTTCAATTGTGGACATTTATGTTTGAAATTTTTATATAATAACAATAATAATAACGGGCTTCTCGGTAGACCACATAGTTAGATGTTGGCTTTACAACCGAAAAGACCCGGGTTCAAATCTCTCTACCAACAAAACTTCTAAATTGATATTGAAACTTTAACTCCATCTAGTAGGACAAATTAAAATTAATAATATTTGGTTATTATATATTCTAATCCAATAACACTTAGAAGGTAAGTTAATATCCACATTTAGTTACAGGTTAGCATGTGTTCCACATTTACTCTGACAGGAACAGATTCTGTTCTTTCTAGTAAGTATTATCCACCGATCATATTAGATGGTGATAATTATGGTTTGGGGTTGATAAATTTAGAAACGTTTAATACAATAGCAAACATAGACAATAGTAATAACAAATTTTATTTTGTACTTCAAAATGGTAAAACATCTTACATCGAAATTCCTGAAGGTTCTTATGAGATTGATGATATAAATAATTATTTAAACAAAACTCTTACAAAGTATGTAATAATGGAAAATAAGAATGCAGATGAACCTTTACCTTTGCCTGTAATTCATATAAAAGGAAATAACAACACTTTACGATCTGAAATTAAATCCACGTTAGATATAGATTTCTCCAAAGGAGGTTCTATAAGTGAATTATTAGGTTTTAATCCAAGAATTTTAAAAGCAAACGTAAGAAACACATCAGATTTTCCATGCAAAATTTTTAAATTGAATGCGCTGTGCATAGAATGTAATATCATATCTAGTTCGTTCAGAAACGGTGAGCCAGTGCATGTAATTCACGAATTTTTCCATCAGTCCCACCTGGATATAAAATTATTGAAACTCCTTCCAACGTAATTTATTTACCAATTAACACTAAGCAAATAGATGAAATTACTATAAAAATAACAGATCAAGATCGAAACTTAGTCAATTTTAGGGAGAAGTGATAACGATAAGACTGCATCTTCGAAAATATAATAAATCTTTGTGATGGGAATAATTTTTATAAAAATAAAAACGGAAGTAAACAATTATATATTCCAAATACTCTGAAAGATTATATAAATCCAACAAATAAATCTAAATTTATCAGTCGGCGTACTAGAATCAATCCATTAACACGGCAGAACAAAGAATTTCTGGAATCTTTAGGAGTTCAAGTGAGAAAACAAAATGAATTATGAAACTTTAAATGTAAACGAAGCACCATTTTTGATGGTACCATTGTATACGCCGAAAAACGAAGTCACCCACCTTATGCCTCAAGTTCCTTCAACAATAACGACGAAATAAGAATTCCTATACAACAACAAGACATATACACGGTACCTTGGTGTAGTTCTTTACATATTCAAGGAAGTGTAGAAGCATATAATGATCAAAATCAAAAGATCCAAACACCTCTTATTCAATTTGTTAATATGGGAATTTTATTCTTATTCGATGAAATTCGTTTAGAAGTTGCTGGAGAAGTTATAGATCGTGTTAGAAATCCGGGAATTACATCTGTTTTAAAGGTTATGCATCTTATAATAAAGGAGAAAGCAAAGCGCTTGAAACGGTGGTTGGTTTCCAAAAGGTAATTCGACATTAATGGATAGAGCGACGGGTAGTTTTGAAGCTGTTATACCTCTTCATGTGATTTTAGGATTATGTGAAGACTTTAAAAGAATTGTTATTAATTGTAGACAAGAATTGGTGATGCTTCGCAGCAATACAGACAATAATGCTTTAATATTTGATGATAATACAAAATCGGTAAAAGTTCAACTACATAAGATAATATGGCGTGTTCCACATGTATCTGTTTCTATTAAAGAACAATTAAAGTTGTTGGATATTGTTAAGAGTGCAAGAGAATTATACATTCCATTTAGAAGTAGAGAATTGCATGAGTATCCAGTATTACCGCAAACACAAAACCACACTTGGGCTATTAAAACTTCTGTAGAAAAACCTCAATGTATAATTTTGGTTTTCAAACTGATAGAAAAAATAATATAAGTAAAGATTGCAGTCGTTTCGATCATTGCAATTTGACAAATATTAAGGTTTTTTCTTAACGATACTTCTTATCCCTATGACAATCTCAATTTAAATTTTGGAAAAAATCAGTACGCACTACTGTATGAAATGTTTTCAGAATTTCAACCTTCATTTCTTTATAAAGATAGCGAACCAATATTTACACCAGAGGAATTTAGGGATATGCTCCCATAGTAGTAATAGATTGTTCTAAACAAAAAGAAGAACTCAAAAAGGTCCGGTGGATATAAAATTGAATTTGAAACAAATGTAAATATACCTGATAAAACTACAGCATATTGTTTAATACTTCATGACAGAATTGTAAAATATGTTCCAATAAGACATATTATATCACTAGTTTAGTATATGTAAATTATGTATACATGTAAGGTAAAATGAGGTGCAAAATAAAACACTATAAACACAACAATTCTTTTATTTATTTTTAATTATTTGATAGTAACATTAACAAAGATAATGTTTCTTCATAATCCTTCAAAGTAGATGAAGGCCATCTTCCAGAATCTGGACCACATGTCCATCCTAATACCGCTTCCGGATTTTGTTTTCCTCTCTCGATGTTATGTTGAATCCATAATAATAGATCAGCATGTTCTTGATTATTGAGACAATCAATTTTAAATGGTATGTTTTACAGAGAAGTGTAGTCACCATTTTTTTTAAATTTGACTGTCAGCCAAATACGCTGCCTTACAGACGAATTCGTTTATACATGATTTAACATCTTTATGATTTCTAACAATATTATGAATCGGGTAGTCTAGCATACATACATTATCAATATTAAATCCAGATAGTAGCTTCATAATATACAATTTATGTGACATATTGCGTTCCAACTTATAAAATTCTAAAATTTTGTAAAGTTTTTAAATTTAATGTTTCATACTTTTGTGTTGTGCAAATATTTACAATATTGTTAACATAATTATCTAAACTGGTCCTCTTATCCAAAAGTAAACCTAAGTTAGTCACAGTTAAGTGTCTTCCATAAGATGCTGTGAAATATACCATATCGTTCGGAACCACAAAATCTTCTTTGCTTAATAAGACGACAAAATTTTCTTTTGCAGCATTGGTGAGACTGGAGCGGACTGCATTCTTAATATGCTTTTCATAAACTTTTTCTTTTGCTTCTTGTGCTTCTAATTCAATTTTAAACATCATTTCCATTGTCTTGTAGATACTTGACTACAATGCACTTTCCGTAATGCAAGCTACGATTTTATAATATTACTCCCTCCCAACGCATTATTCTTTATTCGTAATGTAAATATCCCCATGGTCTTGTATCGGTGCTATTAAAACTGAGTACACGTTTATCATCATAAGGACTAAGAACGACTTTGTTTTGTTTAATTGAAAACACATTGTGTTGTTTAGATTTAATAAGACGTTGAATTGTTTCAAAAATATTTTTATTGAACAAACATTTTTGTAATCCTCGAAAGTTATGGATTTTATGGACGATTTTTACAACCTTTAGACTTTTTATTAACTTTGTAGCAATGTCCTCTTCAACAGTATAAGAGTACATTTTAGATCTAAGCCCTACAAATTCAAGCATTAATTTACCATTATTTTCATCTTTCATTAGTCCAGGCTGTTTTTGTTTTTTTGTTTTATTTGATAAACGTTGTTCGCAGTATAGTCAGAAGTGTCAAAACGATAACTATCTCGTTTAATATATTCATAAATGTCTGCATTTTTAAAACTGTAAATCAAACTGTCCGTATCTGTATATAATAATTTTGAGTTTTGCCCAAACGTTTTTAAAACATAGTCATAATGAAATTCGTATAGAAAAATTTTTGAAACATCTAAAATACTAAATCCTACATAAATAGGTTTGTTAATACAAATTTCCAATTTATTCATTTCAATAATTATCATATCTTCATCAAATACAACCGAACTATGAAAATTTGGTTTTGAAATAAGAGACCGCACCCCCATTGTCCATCCCATTTTGTTACTAATCGTATATCTCTATGCTTTCTAACATTTTCCATGCATTTTCCATATATAGCGTTTATCATTAATTTAAAAAATCTTTTTCAAAGTCATTTTAGATTCCTGTCGTAATTTTGTATTCATATCTATGTATGGCTTTAACCATGGAGATTGACTAAATCTGAGTACTCTATGAACTTTTTAAGTTGCATTCCTAGCCTTAAATACATTTTCAAATTTCTGTAGTGAAGAATATACTGCTTTTTCGGAAATAGAGTTAACAATAACTTTTTCATCTTAGTTCTTGAATGTGGAGGGATCATATGTTCCGGGGCTAACGGTAAATCGCTATGTAAATCATGTAACTGTTTTGGATATTCCAAATCGCACTCGATGATGTAACCAAAAGCAAAATCGTCCGGAGTATTGATAATTTGTAGAATATCATAGTTATCTATAAATTCAAAATTTCCATATGGAAGGTATTGAGACATGGCAGCTCCATATAAATTATTTACATCAAAATACATTAAATATGTACTATCTATATTTATATCAAATCCGTGTTGCATATATTTATTATTTGCTTTTGCATACCTGTTGGAGCATTGAGAAACCCCTCCTCTAATTCCTTTTTTCAATAAACATAACTGTATCTATATCGGTAAGGAGTTCTAACGAAACTTTGGTAGTTTTAGCATTGCATCAAAAGTTAATCCGGGTGCAGTATAATAATGTAAAGGGTCTAAGGTATACGTATTTAAACACGTTTCTCGAAAAGCTTCAAATACATCAGCTAATAGAAGTACATCCGTTTTCAGGTATAAATCGGAATATTCACCCAGATTTTGAATTTTAAAAGTTTTCCAAACATTTATGGCATGATCATAATCTTCATTACTAATGTGTTCATCTCTCAATTGAGAATAAAAATCTTCTTTATTTGGTAAATGGGTTTCTTCAATTTTGCCCAAGAATCTATATAGTCGTAAGGGAAGATTCCTTTTTGTTTAATAAATTAAATTCTTCCAAATTTTTACAATTAACTTTAGTAATGTATTTACGATCATTTTGTAAATTAGAAGAAAGTTTATCTAAGCTTTGTGGCATGAAACGGAATGAATCAATAAACCTAAGAGTAATACCAAATTTAGGGACAGACTTGCTAAACGAAATATATTTTTTCTTTATTCATTGGTAATAGTTTAATGCTTCCTTCAAACGATGTAGCTAACTTTCTAATGATGAAATGTGCATCATAACCCACTTAAGTTATGAAATACAACTGGTATACAATGCTCATCTTTAAAATTTAAGTTGCATGCTTGATGAGCAGCTCCTCTAAATTTTCCAGTTTGGTGATTGTGATCTCGTACTTTAACTTGCGTATCACAAAATAGTTCTTTACAAATATGACATAGTTCAGAAGTAAAAATTGTTGATTTTGTTGGTAATTGAGAATTTCCATTGGAACAATTGTTTTAAGTAGTTCATGGCACATGTGACTAATATCTTTCAATTCGCATACAAACCAATCTATGCAATCAATTCCTCGGTGCATTTTAAACTTCGAAATAGAGTCATCATAAGAACATTTTAAATAATAAGCAACACTAAATGGTATATGTTTTGGTATGGTGTGCTCTTGTTTTCGGTTTCATTAAGATTACGCTTTTCCAGAATACATTCCAAATCCGCATAAATAACAAATGGAACCTTCTCTTGATAACGATAATTTTTAAATGATAAGTATTTATCCTTTGGTTTTGGTAAAGTTATTGAACACTCATTAGAATTAATACAATAATTTTTATGTTTCTCGAGAATATTTAAAGTTGTGAAGTAATTTAGACATCGTTCACAGATAAAAATCTTATGCTTATGAGATGATACTTGGTTCGATAAAAGAGCAGATAAGTTTTTTAATCCAAACAAAGTGAAAACGGAGGTGTATGTCAGATAACTCATTTACACTTGTCTGAAATGTTTTGCTCAAAGGAAGCATAAGGAGATTTATGATTTTGACACTTCTATCGATAACAGGGCTAAGCGAACAAGGTAAAATTTTATTATTTTCAATGCTGAACAAGTTAATGGATAAATTATTAAGTTTTCAAACCTTCTTATATCTTTTATTGTTATGGGAAAATTTAAACCGTCAGAATTTAAAACATCTTGAAAATGTGGATACGAAGACTTTCTATTAGAATGCGTGTTAACCGGATACAAAGCAGATACGACAGACCAAAGGAAGCAATACGAATCGTTGTTGTTAATGTTTATAACAGCATGTTTCTTCTGAATATAATCTGGAACCGATACATATGTTGAATAACCTACTTTAAGAGGATCATGTTTATTAATATTTACTTTTAGTCCTAAAAGCTCATACAAAGCCAACCCACTATCTTTTTCAGAAAATTCTTCTAGTTTTGTCGCAAGCTTATCAAAGACATATTCTTGATACCATTGTTTTAAATTAGTTGAAATATCTATAACGCTATTTTTAGTACAAAATGTTTTTTAAACTTATTTCTCCCGTTTGAGGTTTAATAAAATGAGCGCTTAAAATAACATTTACTTTAAGCATTGATTTTCTGACAGCTTGTTTAATTTTCAAATTAAAACATTTCAAAGATTTCTTCAAAAAGTTAAAGGATCTTTTATATTAATACTTGATATAAATCCTGTACGAATTCTATTGTTGAAACATGATTCTACATCTTCCCAGCTCACATTACGCTTTTAGGTTTAACATTTATTGATAATCCTTTACCAGATATTATTCAGATGTTAATTTTCTTTTTAACTCATTAAGTTTCAAACGATAACATTTCAAATATGCTAAACTTGCTTCTATAGAAGAAGAGGATTCAAACACATTATTTTTATGAATCTGATATTTAATAGCTTTACGAAGAGTATTTATAGTACGATTAATATGAAGTTTAAGTTTATTTACTTCATTTACCGATTTTATGTTGTCTATGTACTTTCGTAGCACTACCAAGTATCGCTTGCATGTATTGCTTAGAGTACTATTCATTACGTATTTAAAATTTGTTATGTTAAAATATCAAAGATAGTAGTAGTACTTCTATCACGAACTCGAGAACAACCCAAACGGCGATAGTATACGAACTTAAAAAGACAATGGTATAGTAGGGATTAAAACTGGAAGGGAAAGTTGAATAAATTTAAGCAAACTGGAATAGAAAAGCATTACTATTTCAATACATTGTTTTACAACTTTCAACTGAGTTATTAATTATGTCAGCCGCTAACAATAACAACCATCAATTAGGACCAGGTAATATAGAGCCTTTTTAACTAGTTGTATTCTAAACATATATATGGGTTTATAGACATGGTGATGTGTCCGTACAACCAATTCCACATTATGTTGCGGCACCGGCTGGAGAAACACCTTTACAAATGCCACCCGGAGGAGATACGTGCAAAGAGGGAAGCCAAAACAAAAACATATGGAAGAATGGGAAAGGAATCAAGTCCTACGGCCTCCCATTCAACCAAAATTTATGCAAGATGTACCTCCTCTGGGTGAGGACGAATATTGGGATGAGGAAGAACCATGCCAGCCGTATGTGCCGCAATTAAATAATGTTTATATTAATAAGAAAGGTTTTGTGTATAACAAAAACAATAAATATATTTTAAACTACGTTTTATTTTAATTGCCTTACTTTGTTATTGTCGATGCAAGTAGAATATATAATTTAAAAAAAGGATTGGAAGTAATTGTCAAGTAAAGAGGGTAAGTGTGGCGAAGCAAGCCCTTTTTTGGTCTTGGTGTCAAGCATTTCCTGCGTTTTTAGAAGAGCTTTTTAAATTTTTAGGTAACCTAACATTCTGATAGTTGATGATACATATTTTATGAACAAGTCTTTTAAAGTAAAAATATGCAACTTTAACATGTTTAAAAAATTATTTATCCTAACTGACTAGAGGTTATCTTCTGAAAATAGATTTTTTCTACAAAATATAAAATAATTGCTTATAATGCACTTCAATTTTCAAAGATGAATCTGCCTACCTTAGGTAGTAACTTTAAGTTTGATTGAAAAAAACGTTAAGTTATTACAGCACGCTTTCACCCGAAGGGGGTAAGCGTGGCGAAGCAAGCGTCTTTTAAATAGTATTCAATAACATTCTCACTAAATCTAGTTTCAATGATTGATGAAATTTATCAACTTTTTTGAAAGTTAGATTAGTTAAGAATTTTGAAAAATGGTCTTCTAAAACGTCGGAAATGCAGTGTAATTTGACACCAAGACCGAAAAAGTCACGCTATAAAAAGGAACAAAGCTTTAATAGACATTAAAAAATGTAAAGATTATGGTAGGAAATTAGGGTTTAGTGTAGAGTAAGTTTTTAATAATGTAAGTTTATAGCTTTTAAGTGTAATTATATTTAAAGAATTTTTAATAAACCCTTTAATGTTTTTTGTGTTGTTTATTTGATGCAAGATTACTTTAACCATTTAAATAAAAAATTGATCTTAAAGAAGGAACTTTAAAATATTGTGCAAGAAATGTTTAACCGGATTTTGTCTATTAAATAATAATCCCGTCTATCTTCATGTGCGTCTTTTAAATAGTATTCAATAACATTCTCACTAAATCTAGTTTCAATGATTGATGAAATTTATCAACTTTTTGAAAGTTAGATTAGTTAGAATTTTGAAAAATGGTCTTCTAAAACGTCGGAAATGCAGTGTAATTTGACACCAAGACCGAAAAAGTCACGCTATAAAAAGGAACAAAGCTTTAATAGACATTAAAAAATGTAAAGATTATGGTATTTATTATTACAATTTTACATTTTTTAAAGCTTTATTAATTTCATATATACTAATTTTATGCGATAAATATTCCAAAGATTTTAAATATAACTTCAACCTTAGCTTATACATTTTTCTTAATTGCACTTCCTTTTTATTCATTTTTGGTTCTTGAATAAACTCAATATTAGTAGTCAGGCCAACTTTCCTTTACTGATGATATAAATATTTTTGATGTCTGTATTTCTTTATTAATCCTATTGATGTCTGCAACCGTAAACTTTGATGTAAATCTTTGCGGAAGAGGTGTTTTGAAGTCTTCACATTCAACAAGCACTTGTTCACCAAATTTTCCGTCAACTTTACTAAAAGATTTGACTTTAATTTTTCTTCTATTGGTAGGCTTCTTGCACTTACATAAGGAAGCAAATGAGTAGACACGTTCAAGTCAGCAAAAAATGCCATTTTAGAAATTAATTAATAAATTTAAGGTTGAAGTTTAACAAATTGATATTACTGTAGAACTAATATGCATTTCAAGATCCTAAATTTATATCTAACCGTTTCCCCCCTCTCTTTATTACTTAACAACATGCGTTTTCCCTCGATCATACCCGACATTATCCTACCACTTTCTCCTCAAAACCACATGCCGATTCTAGGCCACTGCCGAAGTGCTTTGCCCTTCACGTTTACATACGATCTTTCCCGAAACCCTGATCCCGATCCTGGGCCACTTCTAATGTGGTCTAGGATCGGCATCATATAACTACTTATCCAGACGAAGATTATATTTTCCAACAAGTAAGTATTCTTATTTCACTATACTTTCTCCAAAAAATAGTTCGGGATCTGTTGAATTAACATTTTCATAATGTATTTTTGTTGTTAAAGGACAACGCCCCTATTCATACTTCGCGGGTTGTGCGCAATTGGATACGAGAAAATAACTTGAGCTGTTACCCTGGCCAGCAAAAGCCCAGATTTTAACATTATCGAAAATGTTTGGGCTCGAATACTTGCTGTTATCCGAAGACAACAAGGGCCAAATTTATACCAGTAAACCGTAATGCACTAATTGCAGCCATTGATACCGCATGGGAAACGATTAATATTAATTATATTGATACCTTGATAGCGTCAATGAGCAGACGCCTCCAAGAATGTATCAATAATAATGGAGGTCACACCCATTATTGATTTCTTATATTTATTTATATAGTAATACCTTTATTTAAAAAAAAAGTTTTCATTTAATTTTAAACTATAACTTGGTATCTTAATTATAATTATGTAATAAATTCTTGTCAAAAACTAAATATATACGTTGACAATAAGAATTGCCTTAGTTTTTATTTTCATTTTTATATTAACTACAGAAAAAATGAAACGTCATAAAATATACATTTTGTAAGGACTAAATATTATGAATAGAGAGTTTAATGATTTTTTTTAATAACTTACAATAATTAGTAGGTTAGATTTATTTATGTCAAATTTGACTTGTCTAGCTCGTTAATTTGGAAATCGATCAGAGAAAAAATATTATACGTATTTTAGGGCAAAAATTCAAAAATCCTTTCTCATTCGCTTTTTTCTCGTTCGTGCTTACACGCATCTAAAAAAGGATAATATTGCAGATTAGTGTAATTACGTTATTACATATAAAAACGCCAACATGGCTGGCTACGGGCAAGAGAAGCACCTAGGCACCAAGCCAACGGTCGCCTTGGTGAACGTCTGGCTCCTGGAGGTCTACAAGAAGCTCGAGGAACTCGAAAAGAAGGTTGAGAAGCTGGAGGAGGAGAACACCGACCTGAAGAAACAACTGCAAGTAAGCAATACCGTTTTCGTAGCCGCCGCCGTCGAGAAATCGACAGCCACGCTATATAGCCAGATCGCCAAGACCGGTAGCGTCGCAAATCGAGCTCTCGCACGAGTCGCAAGTGAAGAGGCGCAGCAAGCTGAACAGTGCGCATCCAGCATTGTTGTGGCTGGTCTGCCCACTTCTACGTGCAGCACACCAAGTGCCATGACGGACGACGACGCCAGGCAACTGTGCGAGGTTCTCGAACGTGCCGGCGTGGTGCAGGCGAGCGAAGCCGAGAAAGGATCAAGCGAATGCACCGTCTGCGACCAAGCGACAAATCACCAGCCAATGCGCCGCCGCTTCTTGTGGTCAGGTTTGATTCTGCTGGTTTTAGAGATGAAGTCCTCAAAAACTCCAGCAAACTAGCTAACAACGCCAACACTAAAGACATCTATACGCCCGGAACGAACGTCTGGACAAAAGGAGCTCTACATTGCACTTGTGAAGGACCGGAACATGAAAAACGACAGGTTAAAGGCTAATAACACCTTTTGCTCGTCCTTTCGTTTTATTATTGCTTCGGGACAAGTGCGATGCACTGACGCCAGAAAGCCATTCACCCTCAAAAACGGCACCACAAGCGGCAAGTTCTGCGGCGACAAGACCGCATTCGAGTTTCGTCAAATCAACGCCCGACAAAAACACTGCCACAAATGCACAGCAAGCTCGACCGCAGCAGCCGCTGCAAAACACACCAACTGCTAAAAAGAAACTGCAGTTGCAGGCGAAGTCACAAGCCTCAGTCCGCCTGCATCCACGCGCCAGCATACCTAACGTCAATGCATCTGTGTCTCCTACCATCACATCTCCAGAGCCACTTCTATCAACTGCGCCAATTCCAAATCAGCTCAACTGTATCTACACTAACGCTACATCACTAAATAAGGACAAACTAGCAGAGCTCGCCTCATTCTACTGCCTGCCGCCGCCCCCCGAGAATGGTGAGAAATACGCGCCCAACGAGCAAAGGAAACACATCGACCTGCTATTCATCACAGAGACTTGGTTTGACGACACAGCTCCTACAACACTGCACAACTCACAAGGTCCATCGACGCGACAGACCAGACCGCTCAGGGGCGGGGTTGCAATCTATGCCCACAACGACCTACTGACCAGACCTGTCAGTACGAGCAGCTAACCACAATATCCGCCGAGCATCTGTGGCTTGAGGTTGTAGTGAACGAGAAAATACCTTGTTGGCTGCATCTATCGGCCTGGCAGCTGTTCCGACGCAATCAACAACGAAGTCTTCAAGTCCATCCGGTTTGCCAGAAGCCTAATCGACGACAAGCAATTCGATGGACTGGTCATCGCTGGAGATTTCAATTTCCCTGGCATTCAGTGGCTTCCTGGCAGCGCCGCGATTGTGTCCAGTGAGAAGGAGTGGCGCCCACTTTGCCGACCTGCTAGCCGACAAGCATCTGCACCAACGTGTTCATGCTTCCTTTCAATGCGCGGCAGAGAGCCGAAACACGCTCGACCTGGTCATCTCGACTCGTCAAACCGCGTTGAAATAGATGAGCAGCTCGGACCTCCACTTGGCTACATCGCATCAACGCTATACTGTCGGTATTGACTGGACATCACTATTCAACAATAAATCAGTGCAACAATGCTGACGTCTTTAAGAAGTTCTACATCCAAGCTGTGCAACGACCACATCCCAAAAGAGTCAGCTGGCAAAAGCACAACGTGATCTCTACTTCATGAACAAGGCCGCCAAGTGGAGACACCCGCAGATGATCAAGGACTACAAACTGGCTAAAATCGCTGTTAAAAAGTGCACAAGGCATACGACAATGACAAGTACAATCCTAAACGTCTTTTCAACTATGTCAACTACCAGCGTCCGCCAGCAGCTCACATTTCGGCCATGCGCGACAAGTTCAACAAGGTCTACACCAACGGCAAGTCAATCACCAACATCATCGGCACTCAGTACAAGTCAGTTTTCATCGAGGAATCGCCCACCGACCAGCTACCTGAGTTTGCAAGTAGAACAAACGCATCTATCAACAGCATCATCTTCATGACGAAGTGCGCAATGAACTCGCTGGGCTCGATCAATGAACAGATCATGCGGCGTCGATAAAATCAGCCCACATGTTCTCAAGCACTGCGCCCACTTGCTCGCCTACCCGTTTCTACACTTGTTTCAGCTGTCTCACGACAGCGGTGAACTTCAACGGAATGGCTAAAGCAAATGTCACGCCAATATATAAGCGGCAGCACCACAGACCCTGCTAACTATCGTCCGATATCGCTCACATCAGTTCCCCAAGATCATGGAGAAGCTCATCGAAACAAGATTGTGGAGCATTTGGAGACTAATAATCTAATCTCCAATTCATAACACGGTTTTGTGCGGCGCAAAGCGTGCGTCACAAATCTGCTCGAAACCCTGGACTTCTAACAGCGGCCAAAGCAGACAAGCAGTCGTCGACCTCATCCTACTTGACTTTGCCAAAGCCTTCGACGTGGTGGCTCGTCGACTGCTTCTCAAGCTTACGCGCTACGGCATCTCTGGTCACCTGCTCAACTGGATAAAGGCGTTCCTAACCAACAGGAAGCAGCGAGTGGTACTCGGTGAGCATGTCTCCGACTGGTATAATGTGACCAGTGGTGTACCTCAAGGCAGTGTGCTCGGCCCGCTACTGTTCGTCACTTTTATAAATGACTTACCTGACTGCGTCAGCGCCGACACGCTTCGATCAGATGTACGCCGACGG
>JALBCR010002771.1:0-33594 GCA_030710515.1 Abscondita cerata
GTAGTTATATGATGCCGATCCTAGACCACATTAGAAGTGGCCCAGGATCGGGATCAGGGTTTCGAGGAAGATCGTATGTAAACGTGAAGGGCAAAGCACTTCGGCAGTGGCCTAGAATCGGCATGTGGTTTTGAGGAGAAAGTGGTAGGATAATGTCTGGTATGATCGTAGGAAGAACATGAAGCTCTTGCTGCCGGTTATGTAAATGGAGGTAGTACATTACGTTTTTGTGTTTTAAATGTGTTTACACTTTATGTACTATGTAGATGTTATTTGTCAAACATTGTGAAAAAAGCTAATTTAAATTCTAGTTTTACATTTATTTTAAGTTGATTGAATTTTCTTTAGATCAATTTCTTTGTATTTACGCAATATTGTTCTTGTTTATCCAGCTATTGTGCGTTGAATCAAACCCTAACCATTTTACAAACAGTTTAGAGCCTTTTTTCTTAAAACTTTTTCAACTAAGTAAGTGTCTTTGTGTTTAACTTTTGCAATTCCATTTCATAAAACGCTCCTAAAATATTTTCATTTTTCATATCTTTTAATAAATATGTAGTTGGGTTAGTTAATTTAATTTTCTAATTATAAAAATTTCGTTAGACCAATTAGGTGTATAACCTTTTCAAATTCTTTTCGATATTTGCTAATTCTTACATGATCCCCAACCAAAAATTTGTTGTGTTTACTTGCTATTTTTACGTGTGAGTATACAGATTTTAAAATCCGTTTTCATTCTTTTTGTTGACCATTGATGGTTTCATTCGAATTGTTCGATGAAAGGAGTTATTATAACGATTTGTAATATCATCTAATATGTTTATCCATTTGTAATTACCGCGTAAACTAAACTGTTTCCACATGATGTTTTTAATGTTAGATTAACGCGTTCAACAATAGAAGCTTTTTAATTGCTAAACGTGCTGTAATGGTTGATTTTATATTTTTTCATCAATTTTTTGAAATGTGTTGTTGTAGAACTCCAATCCTTCATCAGTTTGTAAATTTTTTGGTGAATACTTTAAATGTGACAAGATTTTTTTCCATTGCGTTCGTTACATGTATCGCATTTTTTAATTTTAATGGAACCGTCCAAACATATTTCGAAAAACAGTCAATTACAAGCAAGTATATATTTAAACTGGTTATTTTCGATTTGCATACGAAACCATATCTACTAAATCAGCTTGTAATGTTTCATTAATACCTCTTATTATAACACGTCGTCTTTTGAAATTGATTCTTGCTGGTTTATGTAGCTCTGATACTATATCTGATTTTGTAGAAGATGGGATACATTTTTTTGTTGACTTCTGTCGAATCATTTTTTTATACTGGAGATTTAGTTTCAATGTTAATAGGACATTTAACTACTATTTCAGCAAATAATTTATGAAATCTGTTAGCGAAACTGTTTTGCTGATTATTAAATTCAAAAGATATAACATCCCCCATTTTAAGTAGACAATTAATAGCATCATTGCTAGTGTAAGGTTTTTCCATTTATGTTCCAATACCACATTGTCAATGTTAATAAGTACTCTTTCAATTACACACCCATTCTTAATGGAAACGAATATGTGGTTTTGTCTGCAGGCAACAAAAACTTATGCTCTACAACTCTACTTGATTGAAATGATAGAATATGACTATAAAACATGTTATTAAAAACATTATGCGGTTCATTTTGGATATTATGATCAGATGTTTGGTTAAGTTTTATTATATGACGACCAAACTTGTCTAGAGTCATTTTTCTTAATAAATTATATTCGCTTCTCGTAATTCTTCTAAAATGGAGACAATTTCGTTTATAGTGATTTGTAAGACCTGCTGTTTGAGACGCTACTAACAATTTTAACCTATCAACTAATTCAATAGCATTATCCCAATAAATATAATCAATGGGACGATTGTTCACTTCTTTGAATAATCCCTTACCTAAGGTTTTTTGGTCTCTTTGGTGTTTCAAAATAGTTCGGTTGGATTAAAATAACATAGAGGACCGATTGAATGGATTTTATAAATTTTCTGATTCGATGGTTCCTAATATTTTACCTAATTAGGACTCAAAATTACTTCTGCAAGCAATACTAATATCTACAAATCTCTTTTTATGTTATACAAATCGTCTTGAGTATTTTAATTCAATAGGAGTAAGTTTTTAAATAATTAATTCGTACAATCCTGGTGACGACTTTAGCAAAATTTTAAACATTTACTTTTAAGTCTGATTCCAACAAATTCTACTACAGCTGTTCCTATATAGAAACTTTTCTTGAAGCTGTCATGTCGTATACCAGTTCTATGATCAAACTGCCGTTTTTAAATCATGTATCATGGCTGTCTATATATTTTCAAGGCAGTTCATCGAAAGTTGCTAAATATTCGATCATAAACGTTAGTATCAGAATTGCTTACAAAATTTGTTTGCTTCTCTTCAACCGAATGTTGAATTAAATCATCCAAATCATAATCGTCTGCAACATCTACTGGTTCTGAAAACAAAACTGTCTCTTCGCCGTCGTTTATTAAGTCTGTCGTTATGCACGGTGATTTTTACTTAAACCCATTTTCGTCTTCTATTTCACCCATTTTTTCGTCTTTTAATGCTTTAAATTTTTTCCTAAGATTTAAAAATCTTGTGTTAAAACTATTATCATTTTTTCTTAAAGTTAGATATTGGTGTTGATTCAAACATAGGATGTTTACTTCGTGATTTTACATTTGCTTCATCTTTTTATTTTACATGTAATTGATCAGATATTGTTTCTAATCGTTTTGTAATGGGAAAAAAGGCCCTTTCCTGTGTAACTTCATTCCGTTTTAGTAATTCAAACTTTCGTTTTACTTCTTCTCTCTTTTTAATAAGTTTTTAGTTAGTTCAACTTCATTTGACAAATTATTGTTAAAATTCATCACGTAAGAGACTAGATCACTTGCATTTATTACTTTAAATGTTTAATGAATAACTTGTAAAGCTTCTATATATATAAGTACCATATCTCAATAAAACCACTAACCAACCAAACAGTTTAAAAGTAAAGAAAACACAACTAATAAATTTAAAAAAAATTGTGTGTTGTGTTTACGAAATATGTAACATTGTAAGTAAACTCAACAGTTTTTTAATACAGTTTATAAAAACCATTTTATTCATATTTTGATTGCTGCTTGTATATACACTTACAAAAATGATCATTCTTAAGTTGAAAAGGTTGAATAAAAACAGTCAAATCCTTTTCTGTATCTACCAAAATTAATATCCCTTTCTTTGTCAATAACTAAAAATCCATAACTTTCATTCCAACATAATGAACACATTTTCTTAAATTCATCAAACGTTAAATCCGTACCAACACTATCATCATAAATATGACGTAAATTTAATGTATCTTGTTTAAATAATATTATGAAGTTAGCGTTATCTCTGATTAATTGTTTTGGAATGCGGCTGTAAGTTTGACATAAATAAAAACAGTCTATATCATTGTGTCGACCCATACTAAAATATTCTTTCATTAAATTTTGTTTGTCACAAACTACATCATCAAAAATAAATACAGAATTAGATTTTGCTTTTGATGGTGAGGTATATTACTTTCTAAATTATTAAATGCAATAATTTATACCTTCTATAGGCATCAATAAATTTTTCAGGTATTGATATTTTGGTTGAAAAAGTGATTTTGAATAAACGTAAACGTTTTTGAAACGCAATCCGTTGATGTGTTCAATTAAGCTAAGCATTACGTTAGTTTTTCCACAATTTGATGGCCCCACAATAAGGCCACGAACGGTTGATGGCAGTAACTCACCGTGCCTTTTATTAGTGTTACTATTTTGTATGTCATTATTAGACACCGTTAGTGCGATTGGTTGTTGCACAATTCGCATTTTAATGAAAACTAAAAATTATGTAGGTTTGAAAACTATAAATGCACTAGTTTTTTAAAGAATAATTAGTATCTGTTTAACCGTATGTAATAAATCTTATACATGTTAATTCGGGACTTTGTCAAACCACTTAACAAAAAAAATTATCATAAATATAAAGGTAGCGGTCTTGTAAATTCAGTTATAAATAACCTACCATTTGAACTACACATACCAGGATATAATTTTTGTGGACCAGGAACAAAATTACTTGAACGACTTGAAAGAGGGGACCGGGGTATTAACCAATTAGATGAAGCCTGTAAAGAACACGAATAGCTTATACTAACAACAAAAACATTGAAAACAGGCATAAAGCGGACAGACGTCTATTGCAAAAAGCTAAATTTATATTTTACTCTAATTCACCGTTTAAAGAAAAATATCATCTTTAGGTGTAATAGCTGCTATGAAAACAAAAGTAAAATTAGGAATGGGTTGTTCCTCTAGTAAGAAGAGATACCTGACAAAAAGAAAGAAAGTTAGAAAACACGCGGAAAAGGATTAAAATTTAATGATCTAATTAAAATTGCAAGATCTGCATTAAGAGGAAAAAATTGGGACTGTCAGAGGTGCTACAAAAGCAGCAATAAATGCTTTAAAATCTCTGAAAGATCGGAAGAAAATAAAACACGCTCGAATAATTCCTTGCCAAAGGTTATGATTTTACCATTAATTCCCATTTTTGCCGCTCTTGGTGCAATAGGATCGTTAAGTGGGGAGCAGCAGCCATCGCAAAAGCAGTAAATGCGGCTAGAAGTGCTAAAGATCAACTTAAAGAAAACCAAAGGCATAATCAAACTATGGAAGCTATAGCATTGAATAAATCTGGAAATGGTTTATACTTACAACCATATAAAAAGGATATGGTCTTTTTAGGACCACGAAAAATACAAAACAAAATTGGATAAAACTTCCTAGACGGCCGTTAACTAATATAGATCTAATCCATTATGCAAAAAGTTAAAGATAAAACATTTTCGGGGTTTTATGAAAGATGGATTACCAAAATCAATAAAATTAAAAGAATGCGGTATATTAAATTTAGATAATCAAAAAGGTGAGGGAACTCATTGGACAGCTTATAAAAAATTGGCGAACGTGCTATGTATTTTGATAGTTTGGAAATTTACAACCTCCATTAGAATTAATTGAATACTTAAAAGCGGCGGTCCTTGTAGCATAATTTACAACCATAAAAATTTTCAGTCGTTTAATAGTTTCAATTGTGGACATTTATGTTTGAAATTTTATATAATAACAATAATAATAACGGGCTTCTCGGTAGACCACATAGTTAGATGTTGGCTTTACAACCGAAAAGACCCGGGTTCAAATCTCTCTACCAACAAAAACTTCTAAATTGATATTGAAACTTTAACTCCATCTAGTAGGGCAAATTAAAATTAATAATATTTGGTTATTATATATTCTAATCCGATAACACTTAGAAGGTAAGTTAATATCCACATTTAGTTACAGGTTAGCATGTGTTCCACATTTACTCTGACAGGAACAGATTCTGTTCTTTCTAGTAAGTATTATCCACCGATCATATTAGATGGTGATAATTATGGTTTGGGGTTGATAAATTTAGAAACGTTTAATACAATAGCAAACATAGACAATAGTAATAACAAATTTTATTTTGTACTTCAAAATGGTAAAACATCTTACATCGAAATTCCTGAAGGTTCTTATGAGATTGATGATATAAATAATTATTTAAACAAAACTCTTACAAAGTATGTAATAATGGAAAATAAGAATGCAGATGAACCTTTACCTTTGCCTGTAATTCATATAAAAGGAAATAACAACACTTTACGATCTGAAATTAAATCCACGTTAGATATAGATTTCTCCAAAGAAGGTTCTATAAGTGAATTATTAGGTTTTAATCCAAGAATTTTAAAAGCAAACGTAAGAAACACATCAGATTTTCCATGCAAAATTTTTAAATTGAATGCGCTGTGCATAGAATGTAATATCATATCTAGTTCGTTCAGAAACGGTGAGCCAGTGCATGTAATTCACGAATTTTTTCCATCAGTCCCACCTGGATATAAAATTATTGAAACTCCTTCCAACGTAATTTATTTACCAATTAACACTAAGCAAATAGATGAAATTACTATAAAAATAACAGATCAAGATCGAAACTTAGTCAATTTTAGGGAGAAGTGATAACGATAAGACTGCATCTTCGAAAATATAATAAATCTTTGTGATGGGAATAATTTTTATAAAAATAAAAACGGAAGTAAACAATTATATATTCCAAATACTCTGAAAGATTATATAAATCCAACAAATAAATCTAAATTTATCAGTCGGCGTACTAGAATCAATCCATTAACACGGCAGAACAAAGAATTTCTGGAATCTTTAGGAGTTCAAGTGAGAAAACAAAATGAATTATGAAACTTTAAATGTAAACGAAGCACCATTTTTTGATGGTACCATTGTATACGCCGAAAACGAAGTCACCCACCTTATGCCTCAAGTTCCTTCAACAATAACGACGAAATAAGAATTCCTATACAACAACAAGACATATACACGGTACCTTGGTGTAGTTCTTTACATATTCAAGGAAGTGTAGAAGCATATAATGATCAAAATCAAAAGATCCAAACACCTCTTATTCAATTTGTTAATATGGGAATTTTATTCTTATTCGATGAAATTCGTTTAGAAGTTGCTGGAGAAGTTATAGATCGTGTTAGAAATCCGGGAATTACATCTGTTTTAAAAGGTTATGCATCTTATAATAAAGGAGAAAGCAAAGCGCTTGAAAACGGTGGTTGGTTTCCAAAAGGTAATTCGACATTAATGGATAGAGCGACGGGTAGTTTTGAAGCTGTTATACCTCTTCATGTGATTTTAGGATTATGTGAAGACTTTAAAAGAATTGTTATTAATTGTAGACAAGAATTGGTGATGCTTCGCAGCAATACAGACAATAATGCTTTAATATTTGATGATAATACAAAATCGGTAAAAGTTCAACTACATAAGATAATATGGCGTGTTCCACATGTATCTGTTTCTATTAAAGAACAATTAAAGTTGTTGGATATTGTTAAGAGTGCAAGAGAATTATACATTCCATTTAGAAGTAGAGAATTGCATGAGTATCCAGTATTACCGCAAACACAAAACCACACTTGGGCTATTAAAACTTCTGTAGAAAAACCTCAATGTATAATTTTTGGTTTTCAAACTGATAGAAAAAATAATATAAGTAAAGATTGCAGTCGTTTCGATCATTGCAATTTGACAAATATTAAGGTTTTTCTTAACGATACTTCTTATCCCTATGACAATCTCAATTTAAATTTTGGAAAAATCAGTACGCACTACTGTATGAAATGTTTTCAGAATTTCAACCTTCATTTCTTTATAAAGATAGCGAACCAATATTTACACCAGAGGAATTTAGGGGATATGCTCCCATAGTAGTAATAGATTGTTCTAAACAAAAAGAAGAACTCAAAAAAGGTCCGGTGGATATAAAAATTGAATTTGAAACAAATGTAAATATACCTGATAAAACTACAGCATATTGTTTAATACTTCATGACAGAATTGTAAAATATGTTCCAATAAGACATATTATATCACTAGTTTAGTATATGTAAATTATGTATACATGTAAGGTAAAATGAGGTGCAAAATAAAACACTATAAACACAACAATTCTTTTATTTATTTTTAATTATTTGATAGTAACATTAACAAAGATAATGTTTCTTCATAATCCTTCAAAGTAGATGAAGGCCATCTTCCAGAATCTGGACCACATGTCCATCCTAATACCGCTTCCGGATTTTGTTTTCCTCTCTCGATGTTATGTTGAATCCATAATAATAGATCAGCATGTTCTTGATTATTGAGACAATCAATTTTAAATGGTATGTTTTTACAGAGAAGTGTAGTCACCATTTTTTTTAAATTTGACTGTCAGCCAAATACGCTGCCTTACAGACGAATTCGTTTATACATGATTTAACATCTTTATGATTTCTAACAATATTATGAATCGGGTAGTCTAGCATACATACATTATCAATATTAAATCCAGATAGTAGCTTCATAATATACAATTTATGTGACATATTGCGTTCCAACTTATAAAATTCTAAAATTTTGTAAAGTTTTTTAAATTTAATGTTTCATACTTTTGTGTTGTGCAAATATTTACAATATTGTTAACATAATTATCTAAACTGGTCCTCTTATCCAAAAGTAAACCTAAGTTAGTCACAGTTAAGTGTCTTCCATAAGATGCTGTGAAATATACCATATCGTTCGGAACCACAAAATCTTCTTTGCTTAATAAGACGACAAAATTTTCTTTTGCAGCATTGGTGAGACTGGAGCGGACTGCATTCTTAATATGCTTTTCATAAACTTTTTCTTTTGCTTCTTGTGCTTCTAATTCAATTTTAAACATCATTTCCATTGTCTTGTAGATACTTGACTACAATGCACTTTCCGTAATGCAAGCTACGATTTTATAATATTACTCCCTCCCAACGCATTATTCTTTATTCGTAATGTAAATATCCCCATGGTCTTGTATCGGTGCTATTAAAACTGAGTACACGTTTATCATCATAAGGACTAAGAACGACTTTGTTTTGTTTAATTGAAAACACATTGTGTTGTTTAGATTTAATAAGACGTTGAATTGTTTCAAAAATATTTTTATTGAACAAACATTTTTGTAATCCTCGAAAGTTATGGATTTTATGGACGATTTTTACAACCTTTAGACTTTTTATTAACTTTGTAGCAATGTCCTCTTCAACAGTATAAGAGTACATTTTAGATCTAAGCCCTACAAATTCAAGCATTAATTTACCATTATTTTCATCTTTCATTAGTCCAGGCTGTTTTTGTTTTTTGTTTTATTTGATAAACGTTGTTCGCAGTATAGTCAGAAGTGTCAAAACGATAACTATCTCGTTTAATATATTCATAAATGTCTGCATTTTTAAAACTGTAAATCAAACTGTCCGTATCTGTATATAATAATTTTGAGTTTTGCCCAAACGTTTTTAAAACATAGTCATAATGAAATTCGTATAGAAAATTTTTGAAACATCTAAAATACTAAATCCTACATAAATAGGTTTGTTAATACAAATTTCCAATTTATTCATTTCAATAATTATCATATCTTCATCAAATACAACCGAACTATGAAAATTTGGTTTTGAAATAAGAGACCGCACCCCCATTGTCCATCCCATTTTGTTACTAATCGTATATCTCTATGCTTTCTAACATTTTCCATGCATTTTCCATATATAGCGTTTATCATTAATTTAAAAAAATCTTTTTCAAAGTCATTTTAGATTCCTGTCGTAATTTTGTATTCATATCTATGTATGGCTTTAACCATGGAGATTGACTAAATCTGAGTACTCTATGAACTTTTTTAAGTTGCATTCCTAGCCTTAAATACATTTTCAAATTTCTGTAGTGAAGAATATACTGCTTTTCGGAAATAGAGTTAACAATAACTTTTTCATCTTAGTTCTTGAATGTGGAGGGATCATATGTTCCGGGGCTAACGGTAAATCGCTATGTAAATCATGTAACTGTTTTGGATATTCCAAATCGCACTCGATGATGTAACCAAAAGCAAAATCGTCCGGAGTATTGATAATTTGTAGAATATCATAGTTATCTATAAATTCAAAATTTCCATATGGAAGGTATTGAGACATGGCAGCTCCATATAAATTATTTACATCAAAATACATTAAATATGTACTATCTATATTTATATCAAATCCGTGTTGCATATATTTATTATTTGCTTTTGCATACCTGTTGGAGCATTGAGAAACCCCTCCTCTAATTCCTTTTTCAATAAACATAACTGTATCTATATCGGTAAGGAGTTCTAACGAAACTTTGGTAGTTTTAGCATTGCATCAAAAGTTAATCCGGGTGCAGTATAATAATGTAAAGGGTCTAAGGTATACGTATTTAAACACGTTTCTCGAAAAGCTTCAAATACATCAGCTAATAGAAGTACATCCGTTTTCAGGTATAAATCGGAATATTCACCCAGATTTTGAATTTTAAAAGTTTTCCAAACATTTATGGCATGATCATAATCTTCATTACTAATGTGTTCATCTCTCAATTGAGAATAAAAATCTTCTTTATTTGGTAAATGGGTTTCTTCCAATTTTGCCCAAGAATCTATATAGTCGTAAGGGAAGATTCCTTTTTTGTTTAATAAATTAAATTCTTCCAAATTTTTACAATTAACTTTAGTAATGTATTTACGATCATTTTGTAAATTAGAAGAAAGTTTATCTAAGCTTTGTGGCATGAAACGGAATGAATCAATAAACCTAAGAGTAATACCAAATTTAGGGACAGACTTGCTAAACGAAATATATTTTTCTTTATTCATTGGTAATAGTTTAATGCTTCCTTCAAACGATGTAGCTAACTTTCTAATGATGAAATGTGCATCGTAACCACTTAAGTTATGAAATACAACTGGTATACAATGCTCATCTTTAAAATTTAAGTTGCATGCTTGATGAGCAGCTCCTCTAAATTTTCCAGTTTGGTGATTGTGATCTCGTACTTTAACTTGCGTATCACAAAATAGTTCTTTACAAATATGACATAGTTCAGAAGTAAAAATTGTTGATTTTGTTGGTAATTGAGAATTTCCATTGGAACAATTGTTTTAAGTAGTTCATGGCACATGTGACTAATATCTTTCAATTCGCATACAAACCAATCTATGCAATCAATTCCTCGGTGCATTTTAAACTTCGAAATAGAGTCATCATAAGAACATTTTAAATAATAAGCAACACTAAATGGTATATGTTTTTGGTATGGTGTGCTCTTGTTTTCGGTTTCATTAAGATTACGCTTTTCCAGAATACATTCCAAATCCGCATAAATAACAAATGGAACCTTCTCTTGATAACGATAATTTTTAAATGATAAGTATTTATCCTTTGGTTTTGGTAAAGTTATTGAACACTCATTAGAATTAATACAATAATTTTTATGTTTCTCGAGAATATTTAAAGTTGTGAAGTAATTTAGACATCGTTCACAGATAAAAATCTTATGCTTATGAGATGATACTTGGTTCGATAAAAGAGCAGATAAGTTTTTAATCCAAACAAAGTGAAAACGGAGGTGTATGTCAGATAACTCATTTACACTTGTCTGAAATGTTTTGCTCAAAGGAAGCATAAGGAGATTTATGATTTTGACACTTCTATCGATAACAGGGCTAAGCGAACAAGGTAAAATTTTATTATTTTCAATGCTGAACAAGTTAATGGATAAATTATTAAGTTTTTCAAACCTTCTTATATCTTTTATTGTTATGGGAAAATTTAAACCGTCAGAATTTAAAACATCTTGAAAATGTGGATACGAAGACTTTCTATTAGAATGCGTGTTAACCGGATACAAAGCAGATACGACAGACCAAAGGAAGCAATACGAATCGTTGTTGTTAATGTTTATAACAGCATGTTTCTTCTGAATATAATCTGGAACCGATACATATGTTGAATAACCTACTTTAAGAGGATCATGTTTATTAATATTTACTTTTAGTCCTAAAAGCTCATACAAAGCCAACCCACTATCTTTTTCAGAAAATTCTTCTAGTTTTGTCGCAAGCTTATCAAAGACATATTCTTGATACCATTGTTTTAAATTAGTTGAAATATCTATAACGCTATTTTTAGTACAAAATGTTTTTAAACTTATTTCTCCCGTTTGAGGTTTAATAAAATGAGCGCTTAAAATAACATTTACTTTAAGCATTGATTTTCTGACAGCTTGTTTAATTTTCAAATTAAAACATTTCAAAGATTTCTTCAAAAAGTTAAAGGATCTTTTATATTAATACTTGATATAAATCCTGTACGAATTCTATTGTTGAAACATGATTCTACATCTTCCCAGCTCACATTACGCTTTTAGGTTTAACATTTATTGATAATCCTTTACCAGATATTATTCCAGATGTTAATTTTCTTTTAACTCATTAAGTTTCAAACGATAACATTTCAAATATGCTAAACTTGCTTCTATAGAAGAAGAGGATTCAAACACATTATTTTTATGAATCTGATATTTAATAGCTTTACGAAGAGTATTTATAGTACGATTAATATGAAGTTTAAGTTTATTTACTTCATTTACCGATTTTATGTTGTCTATGTACTTTCGTAGCACTACCAAGTATCGCTTGCATGTATTGCTTAGAGTACTATTCATTACGTATTTAAAATTTGTTATGTTAAAATATCAAAGATAGTAGTAGTACTTCTATCACGAACTCGAGAACAACCCAAACGGCGATAGTATACGAACTAAAAAGACAATGGTATAGTAGGGATTAAAACTGGAAGGGAAAGTTGAATAAATTTAAGCAAACTGGAATAGAAAAGCATTACTATTTCAATACATTGTTTTACAACTTTCAACTGAGTTATTAATTATGTCAGCCGCTAACAATAACAACCATCAATTAGGACCAGGTAATATAGAGCCTTTTTAACTAGTTGTATTCTAAACATATATATGGGTTTATAGACATGGTGATGTGTCCGTACAACCAATTCCACATTATGTTGCGGCACCGGCTGGAGAAACACCTTTACAAATGCCACCCGGAGGAGATACGTGCAAAGAGGAAGCCCAAAACAAAAACATATGGAAGAATGGGAAAGGAATCAAGTCCTACGGCCTCCCATTCAACCAAAATTTATGCAAGATGTACCTCCTCTGGGTGAGGACGAATATTGGGATGAGGAAGAACCATGCCAGCCGTATGTGCCGCAATTAAATAATGTTTATATTAATAAGAAAGGTTTTGTGTATAACAAAAACAATAAATATATTTTAAACTACGTTTTATTTTAATTGCCTTACTTTGTTATTGTCGATGCAAGTAGAATATATAATTTAAAAAAAGGATTGGAAGTAATTGTCAAGTAAAGAGGGTAAGTGTGGCGAAGCAAGCCCACTTTTTTGGTCTTGGTGTCAAGCATTTCCTGCGTTTTTAGAAGAGCTTTTTTAAATTTTTAGGTAACCTAACATTCTGATAGTTGATGATACATATTTTATGAACAAGTCTTTTAAAGTAAAAATATGCAACTTTAACATGTTTAAAAAAATTATTTATCCTAACTGACTAGAGGTTATCTTCTGAAAATAGATTTTTTCTACAAAATATAAAATAATTGCTTATAATGCACTTCAATTTTCAAAGATGAATCTGTCTACCTTAGGTAGTAACTTTAAGTTTGATTGAAAAAAACGTTAAGTTATTACAGCACGCTTTCACCCGAAGGGGGTAAGCGTGGCGAAGCAAGCCCACGGTCTTGGTGTCAAATTACACTGCATTTCCGACGTTTTAGAAGACCATTTTTCAAAATTCTTAACTAATCTAACTTTCAAAAAGTTGATAAATTTCATCAATCATTGAAACTAGATTTAGTGCGAATGTTATTGAATACTATTTAAAAGACGCACATGAAGATAGACGGGATTATTATTTAATAGACAAAATCCGGTTAAACATTTCTTGCACAATATTTTAAAGTTCCTTCTTTAAGATCAATTTTTTTATTTAAATGGTTAAGTAATCTTGCATCAAATAAACAACACAAAAAACATTAAAGGGTTTATTAAAAAATTCTTTAAATATAATTACACTTAATATTGTGCAAGAAATGTTTAACCGGATTTTGTCTATTAAATAATAATCCCGTCTATCTTCACCCCCTTCGGGTGAAAGCGTGCTGTAATAACTTAACGTTTTTTTTCAATCAAACTTAAAGTTACTACCTAAGGTAGACAGATTCATCTTTGAAAATTGAAGTGCATTATAAGCAATTATTTTATATTTTGTAGAAAAATCTATTTTCAGAAGATAACCTCTAGTCAGTTAGGATAAATAATTTTTTAAACATGTTAAAGTTGCATATTTTTACTTTAAAAGACTTGTTCATAAAATATGTATCATCAACTATCAGAATGTTAGATCATTTAAATCATATTCAAAAACTCTGTCACTAAATCGCACTAGTTTATAATTCTTAACCATTGTTACAAGCTATACACTTTTTTCTACTAAGTTGTATTCACAATTTGTTTTATTTTTTGTGTCCTGTTTAAAAAAATATGATGTTAAGTGTTTTCCACCTTGGCGTTTTACAATATCGTGCAAAGAGCACATGAGACACTTTGTGTTTTCTAAATCAGATTCTCCTTTACAACTAGGACACACAAATTTAATAGATATTGGCATCTTAATCATACCACGGTCAACAATTATTTAAAATTATTAAAATTATATATACTATATATTATGTATATGATGAAACAAAAGGTGGTTAAAAGAAACACACATTATTATGAAATACATTTATTATTACAATTTTACATTTTTAAAGCTTTATTAATTTCATATATACTAATTTTATGCGATAAATATTCCAAAGATTTTAAATATAACTTCAACCTTAGCTTATACATTTTTCTTAATTGCACTTCCTTTTATTCATTTTTGGTTCTTGAATAAACTCAATATTAGTAGTCGGGCCAACTGCTCCTTTACTGATGATATAAATATTTTTGATGTCTGTATTTCTTTATTAATCCTATTGATGTCTGCAACCGTAAACTTTGATGTAAATCTTTGCGGAAGAGGTGTTTTGAAGTCTTCACATTCAACAAGCACTTGTTCACCAAATTTTCCGTCAACTTTACTAAAAGATTTGACTTTAATTTTTCTTCTATTGGTAGGCTTCTTGCACTTACATAAGGAAGCAAATGAGTAGACACGTTCAAGTCAGCAAAAATGCCATTTTAGAAATTAATTAATAAATTTAAGGTTGAAGTTTAACAAATTGATATTACTGTAGAACTAATATGCATTTCAAGATCCTAAATTTATATCTAACCGTTTTCCCCTCTCTTTTATTACTTAACAACATGCGTTTTCCCTCGATCATACCCGACATTATCCTACCACTTTCTCCTCAAAACCACATGCCGATTCTAGGCCACTGCCGAAGTGCTTTGCCCTTCACGTTTACATACGATCTTTCCCGAAACCCTGATCCCGATCCTGGGCCACTTCTAATGTGGTCTAGGATCGGCATCCTATAACTACTTGCCAAAAATAATGATAAAGAAAAGAATGACATTGTATCGGCCCTGAAGTACCTTACGGAAAACAATCTCAGTGAAATTTATCCAAATATTAGCATTGCACTAAGAATAATCTCTACGATTCCCGTAACTGTGGCGGCTGCCGAGAGAAGTTTTCAAAATTAAAATTGATCAAGACCTACTTAAGGAGTACTATGAGTCAAGATCGACTGTCAGCACTTGCAATTCTGTCCATCGAAAACGATATAGCATCTACTTTGGACTACAACGGCTTAATTAATGACTTTAGCCAGAAAAAGTCGAGAAAAGTTCTGTTTTAAGACCCCTGAAAAACTGGTTTAATTAAGTTTGCTTATTATTGATCTTACATGTATAACATATGATGTATAATTAAATAGTGTTTTTACGCTTACTTCAGACGCTTTAGACATAAATGCGATTCGCAACTATTCTACTGGGGGTATTCTTTAATTCCCAAATTCACCACTCCCCAATTTGTAGTAATAGCGATTGGGGCCCCGCCGATTGATATTGCACAGGGCCCCAAAACATCTAGCACCGCCACTGCTCAAATCTCTCAAACATGTTACAACTCATAATTTGTTTGATGTCTTGTTTGACAATCCAGTCAGAGTAGAAAACATTCAAAACCGGAAAGTAAAGAATAATTTGAAAACACCAATACCGAGTGGCCGGATCAGCATCCGGTATTCAAATTGCTTTCATAAATTTAAAATAAACACATGAAAAGTAAAATAAAAGAACTATTTTACCTTTTAACTTATTTAAACACCCCGGCCCAACGTCGTTAGTAGCATTGTAAAAGTCATATTTCTTTTGCACAAGGTCTCTAGAATCTAAAATAACAAATGCTTTTATTTGATCGCTTATTAAAAAAATAAGATACTCTTACCATCTGAAATAATCACTTCTGCAGGAAATCTACCAGCATTTTGTATGGTGCAGCATAAGTTCCATCTTTCCATTTGGTAATCTTCGAACTTTTTACTATAGTTAACAAATTGTCTTCAAACCGAACTAACGAGAACATTATTAACCTGCTAAAGCATAATCGATTGTAAAAGAATTAACTGTCTCACTCAATAATATCTAGCCAGGTCTAAACTTTTATGAAATGAATTTAAACCAGTTGGGAATGCGCAAGCTTGCATTGCCGGGATGAACAAAGAACTGCTTATTTAGCTTAAAAATTTATAAAATTTTTTTTAAATTTTTCGGGAGCCGATTTGACCACTTTGCCGATGAGATAGACAAAAAATGATTGAAGCAAAATGTCTTAGATTTTGATGTTCTATAGGAATCCGAAAGAAAATTTTCAAAAATGTCAACAGGAAAAAGCTACGGACATCCAGACAGACAGACAGACAGACAGACAGACAGACAGACTGAATTCATAAGATGAACTTTTGTTCATCGAAAATTACTGAAACAGAGAGTCTGAAAGGAGGGTCTTATTCTATGACGTTTCATGTGAAAAGCGCGTATAGTAATATCTGTTCATCGGATATAACCACTTGCGTTTCTAAGTAAATGTAAAAAACTAGCACCTAGAATAATTGTGATGTAATAATTGATAATAATTAATATGTTACTATCATATTAATAATTTACTCTGATTGCCCAAATTGACTTACTCTTTATAGATATTCAATATCAAGTGAAATGGTAGAATTATTTGTTGTACCCCCATCCTGTAATTTTTTGCGTCAGTTTTGTAAAAAATAAAAGTACCCGCATACCATCTTACGCATTCGTTTTAGCCATGTTTTCAAATTAGATCGGAGGTGTAAATTTGAAACCGTATGTTTTGTGTGGTTTGCATTATAGTTCTATGTTTGAAAATGCCTTAGTAGTCATTATTTATGATTATAAAATACAATATGAATTAGTATTACTGTTCTAATTAAAATTTCTAAATACCACTTTAAATTTCTAGACTTTAAACATGGCTGCCGTTGTCTTGCAAAGATCAAACGCAGTGAGGATAAGTAGTTCTTCTGATTATTTCCTACTCTGTTATTTTGTCTACTTATAGGTCCTCACATCCATCCTAGGCAAATGTTTATGTGAAAGTGTGGCTAAAAAGGTGTTCCTCTATAAAACAACGAGAATATTTTCGTAGGTTTTTGGTTTCTTGTAAGAAAGGGCTGTAATAACGGAACGTTGTAAAATTTCTTACCTCAGAAATATTGTATTTAACTTTTTAGGCGATGTGTTTTCAAAAATACTTTCACATTTGTTTTAAAAAAAATTAAACAAAAACTCTATTAGATCACTCATTAGAGGCGCTAAAAAGAGGCTATGTCGCACAAAATGTTACAGAAGATTTTTTGTAACTTGTTTATATGAGTGTAGACAGGTAAAACAAAAAACGGGAAATTTGGAACAACTTTTGGCAGCCAGAAAACCTCAAAGATTTGGTTTTTCGCCTTATAACTCCTAAACTATGTGTCCTAGCGGAAAAGTTGCTATATCATAATTTAAAGAGCATTAAATTCTGCGTTAAATAAAGCATAAAGTATGGTCAAAATGTGATGTTTTTTAAACTTCAACAAAAACGGAGATATAGCGGTTTTTAACTGTCTGCAGCTTGAAAATTTGCGAGAAAAATTTAGAATGAAAGTTGTAGAACATCAAATTTTTGCGTTCAGTGACCATAAAATTTTGAAATTCGCTCAAGTACAATGTTCGAAATTTGCAGTCTCTCGGCACTTACCATATGAAAGTACCTACTCACATCTTAGCGAGCTATTTTGCTAGTTAGTGATGATAACGTAACCTCAACTTGTTTTTTTCAAATGGGACACCCTCTATAACATTGCATTTTTTGGCAGCCCTTTGAAAGACGAATTCAACGATGCTACACTTGCTATGATTCTAGTGTGCAATAATCATAACATGGGTCATCGAATATTAAATGGATAGCTGTGTAGTTTCAAAAAATTCTATCACAAATTAATAATTTTTATAAAATACGTAACATAGGTCATTTTCCATTCACTTAGGTTTTTTCAATCACCTATGTTACGTATTTTAAGAAAAGTATTTATTTTTGGTAGTATTTTTTGAAACTACACAGCTATCCATTTAATGGCTCATACTATCATCATTGAACACTAGAATCAAAACAAGTGTAGTATCGTTGAATTCGTCTTTCAAAGGGCTGTCAAAAAATGCAATATTATACAGGGTGTCCCATTTGAAAAACAAGTTGAGTCACGTGACCGAAAATGAGAACAAAACGGAAAGTCGTTTTATAGAAGATGTGAGCAGCAAATTTGACAGTTTATAGCTGTAAAATTTCATACTTGTGATATGAACAGTTTTCGAGAGATTGAGCAGTCAAAACATCGTGAGACACCCAATAAATTGAAAATTCTTTAATCAAAGTTGAACAGAATTTTGAATAAAACTAGTAAAATTACTAATATTTGGAAGACGGTAGCAATGATGATAGCTAATAATGACACTGGGAACATCCAATAATTTACCACATACCATTACGTCTAATGTTAGTTTCTTAATGTACACTCTGCCGTCGTCTATTATAGCAGTCGTTTATTATAACAAAACTGATTCCCTATTTATTAAATTTTAAGTGCATTTTGTTGAACTAGATTTTTTAAACTTGGTACTTAAAACAACTTCTATTGCATAGGTATTATATTTCTTCAATAGCTGTTTACGTTTTATACAGTGAAATAAGTGTATTTGACTTTGAGTGTTCTTGGAATAACAAATAAAAATGTTTATTGCTTAGAAAGCGTTAAGATGAAAAAAACATAACGATTAAAGAAAGGATGCATTTTCGTATACGTCATGAAATCGTTCTTAGATAAGCGGCGATTGTTTTCACGTCGGCTATTCGTGGTACGTGGGAAAGAGTTTTATCACCAAGAAGTTGCAAACTTTAACATTTTTTAATGTCTATTACTAAACACCAAACATAAACTTATTAAATTACATCAAGGAAATTATAAATGTGTCGATGTGATATTACTGCGAGTAGATAGCAAACAAACAATAACATTGTTTATTTATTGAAAATAATAAATATGTAAATAACAATTTACTTCTATGATTAAAACCCATAAGAAATACTAAAACTACCAACATTATTTGCACTCTTTGATGTCGAGCTGAAATATATTCGCAATTTATAAAACGCCCATAAAAAAATTATGATTTCACTATTTCTTGCACTATAATGATACATTGGAGATTAGAAGAAGTACGTATTATACTCGCAAGTTACAGACATGCTAATGTGTGAATAAAACCCAAAAACTCATCACTAATACTAATCTAATCCTAGTAAAATCTATAAATAAAAGGGAATGTACGTCTGCATTAACGAAATAAAAAAGTCGATTTTTAGTTCTTAACGCACCTATTTAACAGTTATTTATGTACCTTTGGCACTAAAATTAAACTTATTTTGTCGAATGTAATTTTAACTGTCGAGGTCCTATAGGGGTCGAGGCAGATAATATGCATGAGACAAAAAAACATAACTTTTGTGACAAGGTGTATACAGGGTGGCGCATCCTATACGCGTCGGTCTCTGTAAGTTAAACAGCTGAAAATTTCAAATTCTTTTCTTGAGGTTAATATACAGGGCATTTAAAGCTATAGACAATTTAAATTAAGTTGGTAGCGCCATCATCTGTGAAATCTGTAACTAATGGTTACCGGATAAAACTACTGCGACATTATATACAAGCTGATCATTTTTCCATCGTGTTTGCATATTTACTCTTATCGTTCATTTTATTGTGGTTTTATCTGTAGTTATATTGTGTATATTAGTTAAGTGTACGTTTTTAGTAGTTTTCCTTCGTCCTAAGTTTTAGTTTTATCATTGTTTTATTGTGTACATTAATTATTAGAGTAGGTTTTTAGTCATATGATTATTGTGTTCATTAGTTAGACATTATTGCAGTTAGTTTTTTTGCATTGTGTTTTGTATAAGTAGTTATTTTATATTGAAGGTAAGACAAACAAACAAAAAGTGATTCGAGTTAAAAAGTTTGTACGTTGTAGGCATGGCCATGGAAATAATTAGATTTTCACTTGTTGATTATTTTAATTATTTGAAAGGCGACCAGAATTCTAGGTGTGTGTATGAGGGAGAAGAGGTTTTAAATGCTGGACATATAGTTTTCTGTGGTAAAAAGGAAACAAAGAAAAATTGTATGGAAATAGTCAGTTTGTGTTTACAAACAACTGCTGTTAAAGACTTTCCTCACACGGTAGAGGGTCATTTTGTTATAAACAAAGAAAGAGCTACAGTCGGCAACATGGTTTGTTCTTGCAAAGCAGGCAATGGAGGTCGGTGTAAACACATATCTGCAACGTTGTTATTATGCACCAGGTAGAAAGTTGAATAAATTATAAATCAAAATAATAGTTCCTTTTGTTTTTTTTTCAGGACTACTTTGGACAAATTAGAGACAATTTCCCAAACAGATTTAAAATGTGTTTGGTCAATGAGGAAAACTGAAACAAAAATTTGTATGAACCAACTCCAATTAATGAAATGCCGTGTTTTAAAATAAGTCACGTCAAGACTTGAATTTGCAATGCAATGATGAACTGCAGGAACTAATAAAAATAAAATGTTGACGTTAAGACAATCTGCCTTTACATTACATAAGTAAGTAAATTAAATGATTGAGTGCTTTAGATTGTAAATTATTTATATTTTAGAGAAGGTCGTTCAGGTCTATCGAATACGGTTTCATTCATAACTGACATAAATTACTCTTTAATTCTTCATTCTGTTTTCGACTACGCAGCTCAGTCAGTTGTAATGATGGAATTAAGTTCAGAAAATGTAGATTATTTATGTAGGAAATGCATAGAAAGGTTTGATGACGATCCTATTAAAGTAGCGGAAATGACTTTCAATTCGAAATCAACGTGGATTTGAAAAGAAAGTATCGGGTTACAGGTAGTCGGATTTATGAAATTTATACATACAAAGGAGCCAATTGGGAAAATAAAGCGGAATCATATTTTAATCCTAAATTACTACGCAATAAATACGTAACTCATGGACTAAAACAAGAAGACAATGCCAGAAGAGTGTTTATTGAGCATACTTCTTTTGATGTTAAAGAATTTGATTAATCTTATCGAATTCCAACAGGTGGTTAGGATATTCCCCTGACGGGATTGTGTTTGAAGGAAATATCCCTGTTGGCCTTCTTGAAATCAAATGTCCATATTTAGGTAATACTGAAGTATAATTATTATTAAGTTTTTGAAATTTGTCTGCCTAGGCTCTACAAATACTATTGGAGATGTTGCACCTCAATTAAAATATCTTTTGTGGAGGATGAAATGTACTGCCTCAAGAAAACCATAAATACTACGCCCAAATTCAATTAGGGATGGCGATATTAAATTTAAATAATTGTTATTTTACATTATATTGTTCTTTCGATAAAAGCATGGTAATAATTAAAGTACAATATGATTATAATTATGTCAAAACCTACTTTTGTGACAAAACAAAAATTTTTTCAAAATATGATTCACAAAGTATGTGAAAAAATAGATAATATATAAAATGTACTTATATTTATTTTTATTTACAATTAGTATAGAAGAAAAGTCAGGTAACACATTACAAAAACTTATCATTACCTAAGATAGGTGAAGATAAGTTGGTTATTGCACAAGCAATGAAAAAATTTCTTCAATGTGTTCTACTAATGACCACTGCATTCTACTGTTAAGAATTTTAAATATTTTTATTCTTTGGTTGGCGCGTTCAACATGTACTCTCGCAGCCGCAATTTTCGCATTTTCTGAAGCTTCAATTCTTGAAAGTTGCTTTTTGCTCTGAGAAAAGGTGGTCGATATAATTTAATACCATATGAAGCACACGCATCGTCAATTAGGAAGCCTTTGTCGACCATTATGGCAACACCCTATTTAATTTTTGTATTAAATTGCTTTGAATAAATATGCTTTTATCAGAAGCCCGCCCTCCATAAGGTTTACTGACAAAACTTATAAGTCCTGCTGGAGTCACCCCGACCATAAATTTTACTGTTTGGCTTGACTTATAATTAGAATAAAACCTAATTCTACAGCATAAACACTTAGGTTTTGAATAAAACATTCAGTGCAGTCTAAAACTATTTGCGTGTCCTTAAATTCCTTAAAGCAAAGTGGCATATTGGCATCAATTTCATCTTTGTCAGGAAAGTAGATTGCTGGTTGTAAAACTTTATATAAGATTTGTAGCATATCAGAAAAATATTTTTGCATAAAACCGAACTAATCTGGAATAGAACACCTAATGTTACAAAACTTAAGTCACATTTTAACTTAATAAATGTTAGCAAAATTCGCTGTTTTATTGTAATTCTATGTGTTCTTGCATCTTTGTACATTAAGTTGACACTGGTCAATAAAAATCCAGAACATCAAAGTTTTGCAAGCCTGTAAGGCTTTTCAAAGCACTCTCACTTTGAATTAGATCGCACACTGTTAAAATGTTAGGAGTATTCACCTGAATAGCAAAATCTTTAAAAGTTTTCATTTTCAAATTCTTTTCTTGGCTGTTTATTAATAGCAAAAGAGCTTCCGCTGCCTCTTCTTCTTTATTATTATGAGAAGTTTCACTCATTGGCTCTTCTTCCTTGTGAGGAAGCACACTTTGTTTCTGATGCTCTTTACGTGTATTTCTATTTACAACTCGTTGGGTTCTCCTTGTAGTTTTAGAACATATAATTTTTCATGTGAGCCTTTAGGTAACTTTAAAGATGGTACAGCTGTTAATTTTAGCCACCTTCGTTTTGTGCTCCCAGCATGTCCTATCCAATATTACTAAATAAATTTGGGTTAAAAATAACATGAATGACTTACTTGTAAAATAGTCACTTTCTGTAAAATGTACAGAGCACACAACCATTCTGGAAGTCACTTTCTTGCCGATTTTCAAAACTTTCTCCCATACTTTGCGTCTATCAGCACGTTCCTGACCAAGCTTTGTTTTCGTAATTACACTACCCGATCCGTGTTTAGGAAATCGGTGAAAAGAAATTTCACGATTTTTATAAGCATGAGATTTACAATTTGGAACGCAACAGTACTCGTTCGACATTTTTAATTAAAAATAAGAGATAAAGTAAAAGCAGTATATATGTGTTTACACAACAACTAAGCAATCCGGTAACCTGTAGTACAATTTTTTGGCACCAGAGGCGTAACGCTTAGCTTTAAGTTTCTATAATTTAAAAATAATCATAATTATACAGGGTGATTCAAAAATAGAGATTCATATCAAAGTTGCGTTTTTTTTAAATGGAACACCCGGTATTTGGCGGTGTTTTTCAATTGCTTGAAAAAATAAAGTTGAGTTTCTGCAATGATTCCTATACCTATCTCTTTTCGTTTTTGAAATATTTAAAGAATTTGTAATTAACAAGCGTGAACAATAAAAATTAAATTTGTCCTGATTATGTATAATGCAAATTTTGCATTACAACATACAGGGTGGTTAGTTAGTCCAATTAAATGCAACTTATCTTTGAAGTTGCATAATTTCTTATTTTAAATGAAACACCCTGTATGTGACAACTGTAATTGATAGACATTTGAATAACCTTCCATTTCATATAAGGGTTCCCTATACCTAAAACTAATGGTTCTTGATTAAATTCCTGTTTTTTTTAATTTTTAACATATGTACTTATCCTTTAACAAAATCGCAGTAGCCATGGAACTCAAAATACAATATTGGGCAAAATAATCATTTTCTAATGTAAATTACAAGATCTAGTTTTATGTCTAATTTGAAAAACAATTAATTCTAAACAGTTTTTATTTAAAAAGTTAAACAATCTAGCAAAAGTAAGCAAAATACTGTTATTTAAAGTTCAGCAGTAAAATAAATTATTTAAAAAAGGTGTTCAAAACATAATTCAAAAACTTTTTTCAAAAATACGCATCACTTTGAGAAGCCTCACAGGAGTTATAGCAAAGACTATCCGTTTATTATAGACAGCTCAATAGAATGGAAAGCTGTAGTTTAAGTAATATTGTTGTTGAGGTGTCCGGTAGGTGGTTCTCCATTTAAAATTTTACATATTTTGACGGGAATATACCTATACTACAGTCGTCCAACAAAATTAACAATGCTAAAGAGTTGTATGCTATTTATTTAAACCACTAATTTAAAAAGGTTTTGTCCCCAAATTTGTCGTCTTTGTTACGGTAAGTAGGGTCTTACCATTTAATCCCTTTTGAAATACAAAGAAAGTATATTTTGTTTATTGATGCTTTATTATTGCAAGTTTTACATGTTTTGTTAAACGGTTTTATTGTAATTTGCTTGCATTCTTGCTTGACGTGATTCCCACAAAGTTTTTTATGTAAAAATAAAATAATAACAAATCGGGTGATAAAATTTCGATGTTCCTTACAAGCGGCATTGAAATTCCACGAAGGAATGGTAATATTTGTAGTGTCATTGAGAAGAACTTCCAAGTGGAGATTTGTTGGTGCCTTTTATAAGTGCAATAGATTCTGATCAGAAATTAAATTCATTAACTGGTCTGAATTCTTTCCAACTATTAGATATAATTATTACGGCATACAACAAACATTTTTTGGAAAGGCGACCTAAAAAACTAAGTGTTAAAGAACAAATAATATTAACTTTTATGAAACTTAAAACAGGGATTCGATATGTGGTATTATCCGCTTTATTTGGTGTTATTAGTAGCAAAACATGTAAATTAGTTGTACATAGCACTATTTCAAAGTTAGCAATTATTTTAGGTCCACTGATTTATTGGCCGACACAAGAAGAAATTCAAATGAATTTACCCAAGTGTTTCAAGAATTTTCCAAATGTGAGAGTGGTTGTAGACTGCATTGAATTGCAAGTGCAAAAATCGAAGTGTTTGTGCTGTAGGATAAAGACTTATTCCATTATAAAGGTTCTCAAACTATTAAATTCATGACTGGTGTGACTCCTGGTGGATTGATAAGTTTTGTTAGTAGAGCATATGGTGGTAGGGCATCTGACAAATCAATTTTTGAGAAAAGTAACATTATTAATAAATTAGACGTGGCCATAGATGCAGTTATGGTGGATAAGGGCTTTCGCATCGAAGGTTTATTACAAACAAATTATATTCAGTTGATTCAACCTCCCTTCTTAAAAGAACAAAACAACTCACAGAAGAAGAGTCGAAGAAAATATTGAAATAGCTAAGGCTCGGGTACATGTGGAAAGGGCAAATCAACGCATAAAATTGTTTGAAATCTTTGTAAACCGATCCCTTGACACTACTGCCAAAAATTGAAGAAATTTTTACAGTTGTATGTGCAGTTGTTAACTTATCGGCTCCTATTTTAAGTGAAGACAAATTTATTCAGGAATAAAGTGGTGATGATTAGTTATGTTGTACTTTATGTAACATTTCAACAAAATACTGACATCAAATTTTACATTAATGTTTAAATAACTACGATCATAAGATGAATATAGAATAAAATCACATTCCTTAAGATTAAGAACTGCTAATCCTAATTGAACTTGTGCATAATATGCATGGTTTTTTTTAAGTAATATGGTCCCATCTTCGTAAATTAAAAAATTGCAGACTTCAAAAAAATCACAAGCAGGCTTATGTTTTCCTATAAAAATTATTGAATGATTATTTTATTACATTGAAATAGAATTTGGTATCTTACCAGCAAATGGACATTTAATTTCAACAAGTTTTACGGGTTGCCCATTTTCAACGATTACACCATCTGGTGAATACGCCAACCAAGGTTGTTGGCTACTTACAATTAGGCCAGTTTCCACTACTTCATTGCCTGTTCGTTCAGAATATATTTGCCTAGCTGCAGGTTCCTGGGCGTTACCATACGCAGTAAACTTACTTGTAAATGTTTTGGGCCAGAAGTATTTCGTAGCTTTGGTTTGCCAGTCATTTCGAGAATATGTATAAATGGAATACATCCTTGAACCAGTAATTCGAAACTGTCTCTCTTTATGCCACACTTCTTTACTTTTAAAAGTTTGTTGTGCAACTTCATAAGTGTCAATATTTGCAAGTTGCTTGTAAAATTGTAGACAATGTTCACAATGGAACGTAGGTAATTTCAATGCATGAAATAGATTGCTACGTTGAGCATTTTCCAATAAAGTTCTCAATAATGGATTGACGGTATTAGATTTTTTCTGTGGTAGTGTTCTACGTCCTTTCCTAAAACAAATATTAGAATAGATGCCTATGTTATTAAATAGAAACATACTTATGTAAACCAAATGCAGAATTCGGTAAAGAAGTTGCAAACATTTCCAACAAATTGTTGACTCCTCCTTTTTAATGCATTATGCTTTTTGGAGACACCTTTCTGGCAATACATTCTTGCTCTAATAAAGGAGCTGGCTTGTACTGTTCTTCACCAGTTCGTGTCGACCAATAACATTTTAAATCTGTCGTTGACAATAATGGCAATTCCGATATATTATTCCTAAAGCAAAATTATCTTTTATACATGTATATTTTATTTTCAATTTTTTTACCTTGAGCACAAAAGTAGTACAGCTGCAATGTGTTTACACCTTCCTGAAGTTCCTGCTTTACAGGTACACAAAAATTTTCCCATTGTAACTTCTTTTTTAGAAATAATAAAAGTTCCTTTTATTTCGTGGGTTGTTTGGTTAATGCAGTTGTTTGCAATGACAGGGCAAAAATCGATATTTCTTGGCTTTTCCTATCAGTGATCCCACATGTTATTAAATGCTTCGCATTTAATACAGCTTGTCCTTCATTAATAGATCTTGAATTAGGAGTAGCATCCAAATACTCAAATAACTTTTGCAGTGATAAGAAAGACCCTACTTCCATGTTTAAACTAGAGTAAATAAAAATATAATTTAATATTTGTTCTTTACACATTTAAACTTACCTGCTTAACAGTGACCACCTTCCTCACACGAATAACAATAACAATATTAACAATAACGAACGATGATAACAATAATAATAACGATAACGATAACAATAATACATATAATAAAAGCCTAGAAAAAGTAAATGTCGCCTGTCCAACACAAGGGATACAAGTATAATTTATGCAAGTATACTACTCATAGCGGCCATAATGTAAACGTCAGTAGCGCCACCATCGGTGATGTAAAACGCGAATAGCATAAGTACAATTCAGTATACAAAATTCAAATTAAACGATTAAGTAGGCTTTTGCCGCGCAAGTCTTAAAGACGCTTGACGGAACCACAGTTTTAATATTTCCTCGAATTCTGCCTCCTTCATTTCTACAAAATTGGCTTTTAATGCAGCTGAAATTAAATTATTACACTTTACTTCATACAAATTTAACCAGAGATATATCACATTAAATAAACAGATGATACTAAGCCACTTATATACATCGAAGTATTGGAGATACTTGTGCCGATTTTTTTACTTACTATTATTTACATTTGATTTCCATTTTATTTGTTTATTGCTTTTCAAAATTTTATACTGACTTGGTATTATTCTGTGTAATATATGATAAAATCTAGGAATAAATATAACAAACCTCTCAAACATTGTATAATACTCAAATCTTTTAAGGCGAAGTTGCCCTTTACCCCTGTCCATGAGCATTTACTTGCCACCTGGTTTGTAAATAATTTACATAAACCTCTCTTCAATCCATCTTTTAAATTTGATCCCCAATCATTTCAAGAAGGTTGGTCTAAAATAAATTTCTAGTTTTACATATCATGGATTTCATTGTAAGCGTCATGCGAATTGCGATACCGACGACAATCATATGCAAAATATGCAGATCAGTATTCTAACTTCTGATGCTGAGAAATATAGAATTGCATTTGAAAAGAAACATAGGGAAAAACAAAGCATATTCAATCTACAGTGCGTACCCCGATGTTGCAAGTTTTTAGTAAACGTCTGTTCATATACACTTATTGGTACCACCAATGTTGAAAATTGATAAAAATACATATTTCTTTTATATATTATGTAGTCTATTCTTCGCACCAAGTAAAACCATTTCAATTTGCAAACTGCATATTTTGCCAATAAGATGCCATTGGTGCCTAGATATCATGAAATAGTGATATAGATCTATACAAACCAACTGTATTTTCGCATCAGCAATGTTTAGTGCCTCCTCCAAAATGGTCACTTCTTCGATGGAATTTAAAGGTAAATTAGGCAGAAGGCTATAATTTTGTAAACTAACAGAAGTCTTGCCGGTGCTGAACATTTTTCAATGTTCTCTAGTCTTGCGTCCAACTTTGAGCAGATGACTTTTAATTCAATTAGCTGTTTGAGAATAACATCTGATGTTTCTATAAAAAGCAATAAGTATTTTAACGGGTAAGTTATTTTCCTCCTTATTAATATTTTAAATTATTTATATCAACTTCTTCTAGGAGGGGCAATGTTATGTGTTTCATTGCCCTCCTAGGAGAAGGTGATATAAATAATTTAAAGTATTTAACTTATACTATTGCTAAAAATTCTAAAAATAATAACACGATAAAGTATAATAGTCCAGGATCCCTGGACCATTTTACAAGTGATTACTATCAAGCTAATTTTTCGTGAGTAGGTTCATTTTGTTGAGACTCCCAACTTTTCCTCTTACAAAATTCGCGAATGTGGTAGCTAACAGGGTAGGAGGAATAACATCTGTCGATTTCACGATTTCCAACAATTTATTACTAACTGGTTTTTTTTGGTTAAATATCTAGATAATTGCCTAAATTATAGGAAAAATATTTGTCCTACAAACTGTATGGTTTGATCAAAGAGTCCCCCTTTCAACATAAATCGATAACGAGATCATTAAAAATGATTACTAACCAGCTGATTTTTTGTTTAGTTAATAGATATATAATTTAACAATCACGTTGTCCTACAAATTGCGTGGTACGTTATCCCGATCCTACGCTCAAAAGTTGCAGTATACATTCCTGATATATGCTATCCCTCATACCCCTGTTAGCTACCACATTCGAAAATTTTGGTAAGAGAAAAGTTGAGCGTCTCAACAAAATGAAGCTCCTCACGAAAAATTAGCTTGATAGTAATCACTTGTAAAAATGATCCAGGGATCCTGGACTATAAGAAACAACAAACATATTGTATGAATGTAAGCTTTCGCGGCCTTCCTAAGGAAGGAAGGAAGGACGAACACGGCTCAACCCGAAAGATAATAACAAACATATTAATAAAATCGATCCATGTGGCATTTTTTTAATTACAATTCGCTCTGAATTTGTGTAATGTACATACCATTATTGATAACAGGTTGAATATCTGTACAGGCAATAGCTTCTTGGTCGTTTCTTTTATCGTCCGGAATGTTAACCAACTCGCCATAGCCTGATATAGGGATGCTGGAATCACTTTCATCTAAGAACATATATAAGGCAATTGAAGGAATATTGTCTACTTTCATATGCATACCTTTTTCGTCCGATTCCGAGTGTTCCTCAGAAATATTTGGGACAGTTTTTTTTCGCAATCCCCTTCCTAACATTTCAGTTTCGGTACTGTTACTGTCACTATTGTAGTTAGAAAGTTTCCTTTCTTTCCTTAAAGCTTGCTCATATGTTCCTATTGAAAATTATGTACATATATAAATATTTACAAAATAATCCTCATTACCATATCTTCCACAAAGTTCCACTGCATGCTTTTCCCAATCTCTGCTCGGTGGTTTGTATTTTACTATACAGTACCTCACGTTGGTTTTGGGCCAAAAGCAGTATCCATCTGTGGTGAGCCAAGTGCTTGGTACTACAGAGAATACTTCTTCGTCCCTACATTTATTTATATTAATAAATTGCACAACGCAGTATTCGTGATCTACCTGTAAGTCCAAAATTTTGCAGTAATAGTAATAATAATCAGACATACTTGACGCACAAAAACTTTGGAATTGAACATTAATGATATAAATACTACTTATATACTCTATATATTATGTGTGTACATTCATTATGATAAGGATAATTACAACCTATATTGATGGTGCCATACCGTATTATGAAGTTTTACTAAACAATCGTCATTTATAAGTGTATAAAAGCCGATTTACATTTTATAGAACGCCAACATTACCTTACGGACAGGCAACACTGCGTCTTTTTTTATTTCAATTTACATTTAACATTCAAACTTCATATTAACATGGCATTTTCGCCTCGGTCACAAACAAACATTGATTTATAGATAATATATATAGATGTAGAAGGTACAAGATTAATTATTCTACCTAACCTAATTGTAATCAGAATGGAGCAATGGAACAATGATTTTTAGAATTATCATAGGGAAACACATACATTTATGCAAAATATCTTTACACGTAAACATGATTTGTGTGCTGTCTAAATTTTCCACTATTTTTATACTTAACTGAAACTTGGGTTTATTGTTCAGTAACTCCACAGTTGTAAATTTATCTCCAATTAAATTGATATCCTTATTTGCACTGCATATTTTGATAATATGAATTACGCTACCATTATTGAGCATTACCCAGCTGTTACAGTCATTTAAAGAAAGCGTCATGTTTTTAAAACAATTTTTTGTACAAAAACCTATTTTCTTCATTTCCTGCATAATACTGAAGAATAGGATAATTTTGTAATATAGGCGTTACAGCTAATTGTCGCTCCTCTGAAATCCTGTTACAGAGTTGCTGTAACGGGTACCGTGAGCTTTGATTTTTTTAATTTTCCCATATAATTTTCGAACTTGAAGGCGCTAAAATTGTCCAATTTTCCGTACATTAAGGAATCATTGCATAGGTGTACTAAATTGTGAACATTGTACGTTATATATTCAGAGCCGTATATTTCCTTATATTTCTCGACAAAATACAAGAGGAGAGATTTGGCATATTCGTTTTCAATTTGACAATATGGAGAACAAAGAATTCTTATAGCTTCATGTAAGCATAAGAAATGTTTGTAAAACTGTTTTGATAGTCTTCCTTTTAAAACAATAGGTCCAGTGTATAACAAAAACTGGCGAAGTTCTGTGGCTTTCAATGATCTACTTCTTCTAAGCCTCTTGGCAAGCGCGCAAACTCTGTTACAATACATGCTCTACAGTTTTTAGAATTCTTGAACAATCTAATATATTGTCATCATTCATTCTAATATTTTTTTCCCTTTATCCAAAACTGAATTAATTTTTTCATCACTCCCAAACATACAAGATGCATGTAGTCTAATGGAGTTTGCGTGACTAAGCCAATCCCTAATTTCAATAATGGGGTGTTTAATTTGTGGTGCTCTTCTTGTCTTTTTCAGCAAAACTTATATCTGTTCTCAAGTTTGCGTGATTTTCAGGAAATGTCATTCTATTTTTTATAAAAGAACCCTCTTGTATACATTTATGGCATCCAAAATAACCAGTATGGGATTTGGTACCTAATATAAAAGATTTCGCTGGTGCGTCACAAATAATATAACTAATCTGAATTGTAAACGTTACATTATTGACTACAATCCCATCCCTCTGCAGTATTAGACATTCTTCTACAAAATCTCTAAGAAACATTTCTATATTTTCTGGTTTTTTATGACCATGATATACACTAGCAATGAATGGATCAGATACTGATTCGTGGTCAATTGATATTAAAATCGGCCATAGCTGACTATTTGATGATTTAGTTAAAGGAGTCCATCTATATTAACAACGATCTTCAGTAATTTACTGTCAGCTGTTACAATACGAAAGTTGTCATGCTTTAATTTATGCAGTACACCATCCCGAATTCCTAAATGCATAAAGAACCCCGGTGGCATTTCTTTGATTATATTAAATCTAGGTGTTTTTAACAGTGATCTGCATTCTTTTGGAAAATCTAACCCTTCCGATCGTAAAATACCTAATAACTGATTTACTGTCGTATGGCTAACATTATTAACAATCGTCCAGTTTCTTATTTTTTCTTGAAATGACGGTTTACTGTTTTGTTAACCGAACTCATCGATAGACATGGAGTGTTAGAAATATGTGGCTCAAGTTGTGATGTACTCGAATTACTATTACTAGGCATGGGGGTTGACGGTGAAATGAGAGGTAAAATGGCATCTTCATCGTTCACTTCTTCCCGTGCTGCACAATTGGCATCGATATCCACTCTTTGCAATATTGGATCGCAGGTTTTAATATCATTATATGTTTTGCAAACTAAACGGCGTAGGTGACGCTTTGAAATTTTTGTGAGATTTTTACGTTTTCTGCATATCTATAAAATGTTACGTATTAATATTTAAGAATGATCAAAACTTCTAAAAGATCAGTATCAGTATCAGTCATCTATTACAAAAACTATATTACCGTTGGAGAATGGCCTGCAACCGTATACATCGAAAGTTTAAAAATAATGAATTACTGCGACGTTCCGAACAAATGCGAATAATTCTGCATTTAATTAATAAAATTAGCAAAGTTGTGTTTAAATCGTTCTATGAACACATTATGAAGCACGGAATATATCTTGTATTAAATTTAAAATTTCAAAACTGGCGTATCTCAATTATTTTGAATTACACCTCTAAATTTTTTTCCGTCGACCGTGTATTAACGACTTACATTAACATATACGAAATCGTTCATTAATAGCCCTATTAATAAACGATTTTCTATTAATGAACGATTTTAAGCGTAACTAGGCAACCAAACATACAGCTCAAGATAAGGTTTTGTTTTACCGACTGTCATAATTGAAAAATTTAAATTTGTTTAAAACAAATAATGATGAATGTTGACATTGAAGATTTTAGTTTAACACCTCCGGAGGTAGCAAATGTAGTGACGCTAAGTTTATTACCTGAAAAGAGCAGACTCTTATATGAAAAAACTTACGCGGAATTTCTAACGTGGTGTAATGAGAGAAAGGTTACGCGCTACTCAGAATCAATTTTCAAATATTGCCGAAAGAGGCCTAATTGCCAGTTTATGGTCAAAATATTCCATGATTAGATCAAATATTCTAAATTATGTTTATTAAGAAAAAGAAAATGGAGTATATGAAAATATGTTTGATAAGTAACAAGTTAAAAAATTCATTCAATCTTTTTTGGCTTTACATTAATTTTTATTAACAGTGCGGTCGACGGAAAAGTTTTGTAACAAACTCTTGAATTAAATGGCGATTAACAATCTCAAACATTAACGCGCTCGCATCTCGATTGTTAATCGCCTTTATTAACCCGGCAGTGGTCGCTATATGAGCGTTTCGCTCACACTTTTAGAAATATTACAATGTCTTATTTGTTATGACCACCAGACGTTCGTTAATTTAGCACATCTATTAACGGTACTTTAACTACAACGTAGTACCGTTAGGTTTAGTAAACAGCCCTTAGATTATTTGCAATTGTCGTTTTAACAACAA
>JALBCR010002772.1:0-53359 GCA_030710515.1 Abscondita cerata
AAATAGGCTTTTTGCCGCGCAAGTCTTAAAGACGCTTGACGGAACCACAGTTTTAATATTTCGAATTTCTGCCTCCTTCATTTCTTACAAAATTGGCTTTAATGCAGCTGAAATTAAATTGTTGCAATTTGCTCATACAAATTTAACCAGAGATATATCACATTAAATAAACAGATGATACTAAGCCACTTATATACATCGAAGTATTGGAGATACTTGTGCCGATTTTTACTTACTATTATTTACATTTGATTTCCATTTTATTTGTTTATTGCTTTTCAAAATTTTATACTGACTGGTATTATTCTGTGTAATATATGATAAAATCTAGGAATAAATATAACAAACCTCTCAAACATTGTATAATACTCAAATCTTTTAAGGCGAAGTTGCCCTTTGCCCCTGTCCATGAGCATTTACTTGCCACCTGGTTTGTAAATAATTTACATAAACTCTCTTCAATCCATCTTTTAAATTTGATCCCCAATCATTTCAAGAAGGTTGGTCTAAAATAAATTTCTAGTTTTACATATCATGGATTTCATTGTAAGCGTCATGCGAATTGCGATACCGACGACAATCATATGCAAAATATGCAGATCAGTATTCTAACTTCTGATGCTGAGAAATATAGAATTGCATTTGAAAAGAAACATAGGGAAAAACAAAGCATATTCAATCTACAGTGCGTACCGATGTTGCAAGTTTTTAGTAAACGTCTGTTCATATACACTTATTGGTACCACCAATGTTGAAAATTGATAAAAATACATATTTCTTTTATATATTATGTAGTCTATTCTTCGCACCAAGTAAAACCATTTCAATTTGCAAACTGCATATTTTGCCAATAAGATGCCATTGGTGCCTAGATATCATGAAATAGTGATATAGATCTATACAAACCAACTGTATTTTCGCATCAGCAATGTTTAGTGCCTCCTCCAAAATGGTCACTTCTTCGATGGAATTTAAAGGTAAATTAGGCAGAAGGCTATAATTTTGTAAACTAACAGAAGTCTTGCCGGTGCTGAACATTTTTCAATGTTCTCTAGTCTTGCGTCCAACTTTGAGCAGATGACTTTTAATTCAATTAGCTGTTTGAGAATAACATCTGATGTTTCTATAAAAGCAATAAGTATTTTAACGGGTAAGTTATTTTCCTCCTTATTAATACTTTAAATTATTTATATCTCTTCTTCTAGGAGGGGCAATGTTATGTGTTTCATTGCCCTCCTAGAGAAGGTGATATAAATAATTTAAAGTATTTAACTTATACTATTGCTAAAAATTCTAAAATAATAACACGATAAAGTATAATAGTCCAGGATCCCTGGACCATTTTACAAGTGATTACTATCAAGCTAATTTTTCGTGAGTAGGTTCATTTTGTTGAGACTCCCAACTTTTCCTCTTACAAAAATTCGCGAATGTGGTAGCTAACAGGGGTAGGAGGAATAACATCTGTCGATTTCACGATTTCCAACAATTTATTACTAACTGGTTTTTTTTTGGTTAAATATCTAGATAATTGCCTAAATTATAGGAAAAAATATTTGTCCTACAAACTGTATGGTTTGATCAAAGAGTCCCCCCTTTCAACATAAATCGATAACGAGATCATTAAAATGATTACTAACCAGCTGATTTTTTGTTTAGTTAATAGATATATAATTTAACAATCACGTTGTCCTACAAATTGCGTGGTACGTTATCCCGATCCTACGCTCAAAAGTTGCAGTATACATTCCTGATATATGCTATCCCTCATACCCCTGTTAGCTACCACATTCGAAAATTTTGGTAAGAGAAAAAGTTGAGCGTCTCAACAAAATGAAGCTCCTCACGAAAAATTAGCTTGATAGTAATCACTTGTAAAAATGATCCAGGGATCTGGACTATAAGAAACAACAAACATATTGTATGAATGTAAGCTTTCGCGGCCTTCCTAAGGAAGGAAGGAAGGACGAACACGGCTCAACCCGAAAGATAATAACAAACATATTAATAAAATCGATCCATGTGGCATTTTTTTAATTACAATTCGCTCTGAATTTGTGTAATGTACATACCATTATTGATAACAGGTTGAATATCTGTACAGGCAATAGCTTCTTGGTCGTTTCTTTTATCGTCCGGAATGTTAACCAACTCGCCATAGCCTGATATAGGGATGCTGGAATCACTTTCATCTAAGAACATATATAAGGCAATTGAAGGAATATTGTCTACTTTCATATGCATACCTTTTTCGTCCGATTCCGAGTGTTCCTCAGAAATATTTGGGACAGTTTTTTCGCAATCCCCTTCCTAACATTTCAGTTTCGGTACTGTTACTGTCACTATTGTAGTTAGAAAGTTTCCTTTCTTTCCTTAAAGCTTGCTCATATGTTCCTATTGAAAATTATGTACATATATAAATATTTACAAAATAATCCTCATTACCATATCTTCCACAAAGTTCCACTGCATGCTTTTCCCAATCTCTGCTCGGTGGTTTGTATTTTACTATACAGTACCTCACGTTGGTTTTGGGCCAAAAGCAGTATCCATCTGTGGTGAGCCAAGTGCTTGGTACTACAGAAATACTTCTTCGTCCCTACATTTATTTATATTAATAAATTGCACAACGCAGTATTCGTGATCTACCTGTAAGTCCAAAATTTTGCAGTAATAGTAATAATAATCAGACATACTTGACGCACAAAAACTTTGGAATTGAACATTAATGATATAAATACTACTTATATACTCTATATATTATGTGTGTACATTCATTATGATAAGGATAATTACAACCTATATTGATGGTGCCATACCGTATTATGAAGTTTTACTAAACAATCGTCATTTATAAGTGTATAAAAGCCGATTTACATTTTATAGAACGCCAACATTACCTTACGGACAGGCAACACTGCGTCTTTTTATTTCAATTTACATTTAACATTCAAACTTCATATTAACATGGCATTTTTTCGCCTCGGTCACAAACAAACATTGATTTATAGATAATATATATAGATGTAGAAGGTACAAGATTAATTATTCTACCTAACCTAATTGTAATCAGAATGGAGCAATGGAACAATGATTTTTTTAGAATTATCATAGGGGAAACACATACATTTATGCAAAATATCTTTACACGTAAACATGATTTGTGTGCTGTCTAAATTTTCCACTATTTTTATACTTAACTGAAACTTGGGTTTATTGTTCAGTAACTCCACAGTTGTAAATTTATCTCCAATTAAATTGATATCCTTATTTGCACTGCATATTTTGATAATATGAATTACGCTACCATTATTGAGCATTACCCAGCTGTTACAGTCATTTAAAGAAAGCGTCATGTTTTTAAAACAATTTTTTGTACAAAAACCTATTTTCTTCATTTCCTGCATAATACTGAAGAATAGGATAATTTTGTAATATAGGCGTTACAGCTAATTGTCGCTCCTCTGAAATCCTGTTACAGAGTTGCTGTAACGGGTACCGTGAGCTTTTGATTTTTTTTTTAATTTTTCCCATATAATTTTCGAACTTGAAGGCGCTAAAATTGTCCAATTTTCCGTACATTAAGGAATCATTGCATAGGTGTACTAGATTGTGAACATTGTACGTTATATATTCAGAGCCGTATATTTCCTTATATTTCTCGACAAAATACAAGAGGAGAGATTTGGCATATTCGTTTTCAATTTGACAATATGGAGAACAAAGAATTCTTATAGCTTCATGTAAGCATAAGAAATGTTTGTAAAACTGTTTTGATAGTCTTCCTTTTAAAACAATAGGTCCAGTGTATAACAAAAACTGGCGAAGTTCTGTGGCTTTCAATGATCTACTTCTTCTAAGCCTCTTGGCAAGCGCGCAAACTCTGTTACAATACATGCTCTACAGTTTTTAGAATTCTTGAACAATCTAATATATTGTCATCATTCATTCTAATATTTTTTTTCCCCTTTATCCAAAACTGAATTAATTTTTTCATCACTCCCAAACATACAAGATGCATGTAGTCTAATGGAGTTTGCGTGACTAAGCCAATCCCTAATTTCAATAATGGGGTGTTTAATTTGTGGTGCTCTTCTTGTCTTTTTTCAGCAAAACTTATATCTGTTCTCAAGTTTGCGTGATTTTCAGGAAATGTCATTCTATTTTTTATAAAAGAACCCTCTTGTATACATTTATGGCATCCAAAATAACCAGTATGGGATTTGGTACCTAATATAAAAGATTTCGCTGGTGCGTCACAAATAATATAACTAATCTGAATTGTAAACGTTACATTATTGACTACAATCCCATCCCTCTGCAGTATTAGACATTCTTCTACAAAATCTCTAAGAAACATTTCTATATTTTCTGGTTTTTATGACCATGATATACACTAGCAATGAATGGATCAGATACTGATTCGTGGTCAATTGATATTAAAATCGGCCATAGCTGACTATTTGATGATTTAGTTAAAGGGAGTCCATCTATATTAACAACGATCTTCAGTAATTTACTGTCAGCTGTTACAATACGAAAGTTGTCATGCTTTAATTTATGCAGTACACCATCCCGAATTCCTAAATGCATAAAGAACCCCGGTGGCATTTCTTTGATTATATTAAATCTAGGTGTTTTTAACAGTGATCTGCATTCTTTTGGAAAATCTAACCCTTCCGATCGTAAAATACCTAATAACTGATTTACTGTCGTATGGCTAACATTATTAACAATCGTCCAGTTTCTTATTTTTCTTGAAATGACGGTTTACTGTTTTTGTTAACCGAACTCATCGATAGACATGGAGTGTTAGAAATATGTGGCTCAAGTTGTGATGTACTCGAATTACTATTACTAGGCATGGGGGTTGACGGTGAAATGAGAGGTAAAATGGCATCTTCATCGTTCACTTCTTCCCGTGCTGCACAATTGGCATCGATATCCACTCTTTGCAATATTGGATCGCAGGTTTTAATATCATTATATGTTTTGCAAACTAAACGGCGTAGGTGACGCTTTGAAATTTTTGTGAGATTTTTACGTTTTCTGCATATCTATAAAATGTTACGTATTAATATTTAAGAATGATCAAAACTTCTAAAAGATCAGTATCAGTATCAGTCATCTATTACAAAAAAACTATATTACCGTTGGAGAATGGCCTGCAACCGTATACATCGAAAGTTTAAAAATAATGAATTACTGCGACGTTCCGAACAAATGCGAATAATTCTGCATTTAATTAATAAAATTAGCAAAGTTGTGTTTAAATCGTTCTATGAACACATTATGAAGCACGGAATATATCTTGTATTAAATTTAAAAATTTCAAAACTGGCGTATCTCAATTATTTTGAATTACACCTCTAAATTTTTTCCGTCGACCGTGTATTAACGACTTACATTAACATATATGAAATCGTTCATTAATAGCCCTATTAATAAACGTTTTCTATTAATGAACGATTTTAAGCGTAACTAGGCAACCAAACATACAGCTCAAGATAAGGTTTTTGTTTTACCGACTGTCATAATTGAAAAATTTAAATTTGTTTAAAACAAATAATGATGAATGTTGACATTGAAGATTTTAGTTTAACACCTCCGGAGGTAGCAAATGTAGTGACGCTAAGTTTATTACCTGAAAAGAGCAGACTCTTATATGAAAAAACTTACGCGGAATTTCTAACGTGGTGTAATGGAGAGAAAGGTTACGCGCTACTCAGAATCAATTTTCAAATATTGCCGAAAGAGGCCTAATTGCCAGTTTATGGTCAAAATATTCCATGATTAGATCAAATATTCTAAATTATGTTTATTAAGAAAAAGAAAATGGGGTATATGAAAATATGTTTGATAAGTAACAAGTTAAAAAATTCATTCAATCTTTTTTTTGGCTTTACATTACATTTTTATTAACAGTGCGGTCGACGGAAAAGTTTTGTAACAAACTCTTGAATTAAATGGCGATTAACAATCTCAAACATTAACGCGCTCGCATCTCGATTGTTAATCGCCTTTATTAATACACTTGTTTGTTAAATAACTATTAAAGTTTCCGATTCATTTTTTGATTTCTTATCAAATGTATATTATATTCCCTACATCTATTTTTATAAGTTTTTGTTTTAAGAATTATAAACTCAAATCAATTAAGTAACTATACTGGCAGATACGCAACTGAGACAAATTTACATGTCTATTTATTAATGTATTTTTTCAACAAAATTAATTATTAATTAATTAATTGCAAATTTTATTACTTTAAACTAGAAAATTTATTAAATTCAAAATAAAATTAATTTTATTCAAATTTTCGGATGTATTCGGAAACATTTCAGTTGGTGTCAAATTATTCACTAACTAAATTAAATCCAAAACTAGAAAAGTGACTATTATAACTCAATGTTTACTCATAGTGTAAGCGGTCTGGCTCCTCAGGTAGCTTTCAGTCGGAGATCTTATTAATATTACGATTCCAAATTAACAATACTTTATTTTACTACAATAGATAAATAAATAAATCAAATAATAAATAAACAATAACTTTTATTAGCGCTAATTTCGCTCCGGTGTGGACTCCTCGGTGTTGGTATAGTCTACGGCTAGTATGTATATTGCCCCTGGACCGAGCGCGGCCTTCACGTTCGGCGTTGTGTTTGTTCCTGCAACAGTTTTAATTAAATTTCTCGGAGGCGGCGAGTGTTTATTTTCAGCACAAAAAACTAGTAGCGGCTAATAATGATTTCTATTTGGATTGATAAATCGGGTGAGTTTTACATTTAAATTTTACCACGTTATTTTTGTGAGGTTAGTTTTACAGATTTTATCGTGATCATTTAAATTACACGAATTCGGTTTGTTTGATGGAGTATACGGGCTCACTGTGGTTATTGCTAGCGGATAACACGAAGGCAGGGTTCGGTGTATATACAGGAGGCTACCAACGTGGTGATCTTAACGAGGTAAAGACGGCTCTTTCGCTTAGCAGTCGCTAAACGTATTCAGCTCAGTTCTTTTTGGCAGGGGCCCTTTCGCTCAATTTGCACCAAGCGTACTTTGCACACTGCAAGGGGATATGAATGGTGAACACGGCTCTTTCGCTCAATTCGCACTAAGCGTATTCTGCACAATGCAAGGGAATAGGAATGTTGAGCACGGCTCTTTCGCTCAATTTGCACCAAGCGTATTCTGCACAATGCAAGGGATAGGAATGGTGAACACGGCTCTTTCGCTCAATTTGCACCAAGCGTATTTTGCACAGTGCCGGAGGTAGGTGGGTTTCGGTAACAGTTTCGGTTTAATATTTATGTTTTAGACTGGCACTCTGAAGCCCGAAGACTCCCATGAACAAACCACGGCCAAAATAAATAAAATAAAAATTAATTCAAAAAATGGAAAAAACAAAAGGGTAAAATTCTTGTAAAACAAACTCGTAATCAGGTAGAAAAGCGGCGTCGTCGGTTTAGTATTAATTCTGCGGTTAAATTCTGTTATAACTATCGGTCTCGGAAAACTGTAAGAACACAGAGAGCTAAGCCAGGCATTTTGGCGCATTTATACCCGTCGATATCTTCGGAATGCGTGACGTTTACGGCACCTCCGCTCGACCTCTTCTTATCCCCTGCATGCTATCGGTTGATAAATAACGCTGTTGGACTTTCCTGTGTAAAATTTTGTAATTTTCATACGCAAATTGTACGAAAATTTTATTATTAATTAAATTATTTTGCGGATTCTTACACGATCTCCCCTCGGGCAGAACCCGAGCTGGTGCCGGATCTATCAACCCAAGTTCCTCGGCCTGTCGGCGAGAGAAGCGGATTCGGTTGCCGTAGGGATCCCGGATACGGCAGGTGCGACGTTGCCTCTTCAGTCGTCGAGCGGCGGTGTACACCCTCTTCTTCTTCGGAGGTGGCGGTTCGTAATAGAGGGGTTCCCTAATGGTTCGGCGTGAACCTTGAGGTGTTCCGGCGTTCGAGGCGTTAGAGGTAGTTCCTCCATGTCTGCTGATGTCGGCTGCCGTGGTTTGCAATTCGCCGGGATTGTTGGAGAATCGAAGAGCTGTTGAAACTTGGCTGTCAACTCGGCCTCTGTGTACCGGCTCAATATTTCGCTCGGTTGGAGCAGTTCTCGCGTTGTTGTTGGGGCCATCTCGACTCGATTGAAGTATTTCGGTCGCAATCCCACGGTCATATACTTCTTCGAGTTCCCCTTCTTGTTTTGGCGGGGCGGCTGGTTTGTCTTCTTCTACCGCCTTCAAGTCTTTCACGTGCACTCGCTGGGTCTTTTTCGGGAGTGGGGCGTCTTAATTTCTACGACCACCGGCGAGTAGACTTTGTGTATGGTGTAAGGGCCGGTATACTTGGGACTGAGCTTCCCATTACGCCCCGGGCAGCGTCAGAGAGGGTATGTTCTTTCTTATACACCATGTCCCCTTTTCGTGGAATCCACTTGCGGCGACGCAAATTATAGTGGTGTCGCTGTTCTTCGAAGGCGGTGGATAAATTTTCTCGCGCAAGCTGCTGGAGGCGTTCCACGCGACTTACCCTTTCCACTCGTTCTCCGGGTTGCAGTGATACGGGCTCGTCTTCGTCAATCGGCGAGCGGAATAGGGTGTTCGAGCGACCAATTCACGCCCAAGGGTTAACATGGCGGGCGTGTATCCTGTGGAACGATGTTCAACTGAATTAATGGCGAATGCTATTTCGGGTAGGTGGACATCCCACTGGCGGTGATCTTCGGCGGTTAATTGGGCGACCATTGTTCCAATTACCTTGTTGGTGCGCTCCACGGGGTTGGCGTGCGGGGTGTACGGCGGTGTCGGTCGGTGGGTAATAGAATACTCTGTCAGGGTGTCACGGAACACCTGGCTCGTGTATTGGGGACCATTGTCGGTGATTAACGCGTTCGGCGTACCGAATCTGAAAATTACTTCTTTTAAAGCTTGTCTTACCTGTTGACCGGTCGCTTTTCTCAGTGGTTTTAACTCAACCCACTTGGAGAAACAGTCTTGAAAGACCAAGATGTAACAATGACCTTTCTTTGAACGCGGAAACGGGCCTATGAGGTCGGAGCTCATTACGTCGCCAGGGTGGTTTATTTTTCGGAAGTACATTTCTCCTGCCGGTTTTGGGTGGAGTGTTTATATTGTATACACGACGCACACTTCTTGACGTATTTTAATACGTCGCGTGTCACACCTGGCCAGTAATACTTTTGGAAAACACGCGAAATCGTTTTCGCCACCCCAGGTGTCCGGCTTCGGGGACGTCATGGCATTCTTGAAGAACGGCGGCTCTCTGGGGCTTGGGGACACAAAGCCTCCATGGGTTGCGCAGGCCTTCTGCTGTGGCCGGCGACGAATCAGGGAAGGATTTATACACGTCGTCTCTGAGAACTAGGTATTCGGGGTAGGCGGTCGGGTCTTGTTGAATTTGGGCTCGGAGCCGGCTAATCCAGCTACATGGGCGGTTTTCCTCGGGGACGGGCAGCGGTGCGAGGTGGTCGCTGGGCTCGATCTCCTCGTGGAGACGCGAGAGCGTCTGCCACATAGTTGAGTGCGCCTTTACGGTATATGATGTCAAAATCATATTGCTGGAGCTCTAAAATCCACCGAGCTAACCTCGCGGTCGGTTTCTCCATCGTACGAAGCCACTTAAGGCTACGATGGTCGCTGATGACAGTAAATTTGTAACCTTCTAAGTAACCCTTTAATTTATTTACAGCCCAGACCACGGCAAGGCACTCGAGCTCGATCACAGAATAATTTCGTTCAGCAGGATGCAGTGAGCGGCTGATGTAGGCTATCACTCGTTCTGCACCTTCTTGTTTCTGGGTGAGGACGGCTCCTAGTCCGGTCGTGCTGGCATCTGTTTGTAATACAAACGGGATCGAAAAATCGGGGCAGGTTAATACAGGGAGGAAGTAAGTGCGTCTTTAAGTCGCTGGAAGGCGGTTTCAGCTGCTTCGGTCCAGATATACGGTGTACTCTTTTTTAGGAGGCTTGTCAAAGGATTTGAGACCTGAGAAAAATGAGGGATAAATTTCCGATACCACGAGGTTATACCCAAGAAGCGGCGAAGCTGGCGGACGTTTACTGGAGCTTCCATATTTATGATCGCTTCTACTTTCTCTGGATCTGGATGGATCCCTTGCCGTGACACTAAATGACCTAAATACTTTAATTCCGGGACGCAGAAGACACATTTCTCGGGGTTGATTTTGAGGCCTGCTTGATGGAGACGGTCAAATACGGCTTTCAGGTTTTCGAGGTGTTTCTCGAACGTATTACCTATAATAATTATATCGTCTAGATACACGAAGGCCCTATCGTCAAGCTCTGGTCCAATAATGCGGTCTAAGAGACGCTGGAAGGTCGCTGGAGCGGAGTGTAATCCAAACGGCATCACTTTGAACTGATATAAGCCCTTGCCCGGGGCGGTGAAGGCTGTCACTGGTCGGCTGTCTTCTGCAAGTGGCACTTGCCAGTAACCATTACGCAGGTCGATAGTACTGATGAAACGGGCGGCTCTCAGCTTGTCTAAGATGCCTTGGATAAAAGGAATCGGGTACGCATCTTTTTCTGTGGAGTCGTTTACTTGCCTGTAGTCAACGCAGAATCGGTATTGGCCGGACGGTTTCTTCACGAGAACTACGGGGACGACCAAGGGCTGTGTGAGGCCTCAATAATACCTTCAGCTAGCATAGAATCTACCTCCGAGTTGATGACTTTTGCATGGCCGGATTGCGTGGATAATATCGCTGCTTTCTGGGTTCTATGTCGGGTTTAATTTTAATACGGTGCGTAATTAAATTGGTTAAACCAGGCAATGCATTAAATCGGGGAATTTCTTCTTCTAGGAATGCCTGAAGCCGCTGGGTTTGATTCGGCTGTAGAGTCTGGATCCCGGCTAAACCTGAATTGCTTCGCTCCGTCATACCTATGTACTCACCCCCCATTTTCATCTGTTTCTGACCTAAATCGAGGATGACTTGTTGGCCCTGCAAAAAATCTAAACCCAGGATTATGTCGGTGGTTAATTTTGGTAAGTGGTATGCTGAAAGTTTCGTTATTGTTCGGTTTATTTGGATGGGGAATGTGAATGTGCCAGCGGTCTTAGTGACGGAACCATTCGGGAGCTGTACGCTTTCACTGCAACGGTTCTCCGGTGTCAGTCCATTTTCGCGTAGTACTTGACATACGTCATCGCCAATATAACTCTTGGCAGCACCAGTGTCCACCAGCGTGGCGAACGCATGTTCGAAAACATTTACAGTTATAAACATACGTGTATCAAGGGCAGCCGCGGGGAATATTTCTTGCTTCGGGGTCGGCAGGTCTCGCACTTTTGAAGCCATGCGGGCCAGTCTTCGGGAATTTTTAGTCATGGAGGCAACACCCGTGGTTGGCGAGGACGGCCTTACTGTTCTCGCCGGGTGTGCGCGTTTCCCGAACTCCTCGCACAAGTACAGTCGCGAGAAAGTATTCCTTGTCGACCACACCTAGAACAAAAGGCTCGAGAAACACCTCTGCAGGAGCTTCGGTAGTGACCACTTTGTCCACAGCGCCAGCAAATGGCTTGTGTTGCTGCCGCTGCAGCCGGCGAGTTTGAGTTTCTCGGCGTTGGATTATGTACAGCTGCGATCTCTATTGGTTCGGGGACGGCCACAGGCGGTGCAGGAACACTTACCGTTTTCGGTGGTACCTTGACAGCAGGTTGAGCCGGCGGCAGGCTTTCATACTGTGCAGCCATCTCTAGCAGTTCGGGTAAATTTGAGAAATCCCTGCGACGTATGTAGTATTTATACTCGGGTCGTAGATTTTCATAAATCCGATCAGTTTGACTTTCGATGCTCATTTCACCATGTCTTCGCATTAGCGTAAGGATTGCGGTTGCAAATGGATTGGCTTTTTCTTGGGGTTTTTGTAGTCGGTTCCGGATTTCTTCTTCCAATTTGTAGTTGTATCGGGGTGGTAAAAATTGAGTTTTAAAGCTTACCAAGAATTGCGACCAGTTACTCCAAAACATTTTATTATTTCGGTACCATAGAAGAGGTTCATCCTTTAATAACTCCGGCAGAGTTTTAAGTAATTGATCACCTGACAGCTGATAGCACTCTCTTAGTTCTTCGATCCTTTCGAGGAACGAAAGCGGATCACTTTTCCCCTCAAAACGCACACTCCATTTACGAACAATCTCGCATGTTCTTGCGGCAGCCGGTATCGGTGTTGCTTCGGGTTCGGACGGGTTATTCGTGCTGGTTTGGGTGGCTCCTTCCCGGTACGAAGGTAGTTTATAAATCGACCTCTTAAAACTTCTACATTCCCTTCAGTGTTCAAGTGAAATTTGTCCATTTCGGTAACTAATTCATGTTTCTTCAGACTATAGACCCAACTAACTCGGGTGTCTGTTGGTGGTTGTTCCTCTTCCGAAGTCGGCATGTTTGCAGGTTTTCTTTACTCGGGCGCCAGTCCTCTTGGACGTTTTGTTTCGACACTTATTCCTAAAATTAGAATTAAGAGCTGAAAACACAAGAATATCAAATCGGTTGTTAAATATATTAGAATCGTAATAATTTGTTTTGTTGTCCCCCAGGTCCGGAGTCCCTGCTCGCAGGCGTCAATTTGTAAGCGGTCTGGCTCCTCAGGTAGCTTTCAGTCGGAGATCTTATTAATATTACGATTCCAAATTAACAATACTTTATTTTACTACAATAGATAAATAAATAAATCAAATAATAAATAAACAATAACTTTTATTAGCGCTAATTTCGCTCCGGTGTGGACTCCTCGGTGTTGGTATAGTCTACGGCTAGTATGTATATTGCCCCTGGACCGAGCGCGGCCTTCACGTTCGGCGTTGTGTTTGTTCCTGCAACAGTTTTAATTAAATTTCTCGGAGGCGGCGAGTGTTTATTTTCAGCACAAAAACTAGTAGCGGCTAATAATGATTTCTATTTGGATTGATAAATCGGGTGAGTTTTACATTTAAATTTTACCACGTTATTTTTGTGAGGTTAGTTTTACAGATTTTATCGTGATCATTTAAATTACACGAATTCGGTTTGTTTGATGGAGTATACGGGCTCACTGTGGTTATTGCTAGCGGATAACACGAAGGCAGGGTTCGGTGTATATACAGGAGGCTACCAACGTGGTGATCTTAACGAGGTAAAGACGGCTCTTTCGCTTAGCAGTCGCTAAACGTATTCAGCTCAGTTCTTTTTGGCAGGGGCCCTTTCGCTCAATTTGCACCAAGCGTACTTTGCACACTGCAAGGGGATATGAATGGTGAACACGGCTCTTTCGCTCAATTCGCACTAAGCGTATTCTGCACAATGCAAGGGAATAGGAATGTTGAGCACGGCTCTTTCGCTCAATTTGCACCAAGCGTATTCTGCACAATGCAAGGGATAGGAATGGTGAGCACGGCTCTTTCGCTCAATTTGCACCAAGCGTATTCTGCACAGTGCCGGAGGTAGGTGGGTTTCGGTAACAGTTTCGGTTTAATATTTATGTTTTAGACTGGCACTCTGAAGCCCGAAGACTCCCATGAACAAACCACGGCCAAAATAAATAAAATAAAAATTAATTCAAAAAATGGAAAAAAACAAAAGGGTAAAATTCTTGTAAAACAAACTCGTAATCAGGTAGAAAAGCGGCGTCGTCGGTTTAGTATTAATTCTGCGGTTAAATTCTGTTATAACTATCGGTCTCGGAAAACTGTAAGAACACAGAGAGCTAAGCCAGGCATTTTGGCGCATTTATACCCGTCGATATCTTCGGAATGCGTGACGTTTACGGCACCTCCGCTCGACCTCTTCTTATCCCCTGCATGCTATCGGTTGATAAATAACGCTGTTGGACTTTCCTGTGTAAAATTTTGTAATTTTCATACGCAAATTGTACGAAAATTTTATTATTAATTAAATTATTTTGCGGATTCTTACAATAGTTAATTTAAAATGTTACTTGAATAAAAAGCACGTTGAAAATAAATATAGTAACTTCGTAATTTATTAAATTTGATGAGTAAGTTTAAATGTTAGTTAGAAATAATTTTGAAGGTATTAGTTATTAGCAAAAAATAAGAACGTGTCTCTCATCAAAGTTTAAGATCAGACTGCCTTTGCATTACAGTATTTTTACGGCAATTGCCATTAGAAACAAAATCGCCGTCCCAGATCAAGCGTGCCGAACTAAATAAACAAAGGGACCGCAAGAAATTGGGTATATAACATTTTAAATTGTAGAATTAAAATAAAATTGATAATTTTTAACGTGTGCCTTATTTCAAACTGTAATTTATAAGTGTTTCATTATACCAATTCGTTCGCCTTTGAGTGTTTGGGATAAAATTTGTTGAAGTTAAAATTCTTTTTAAATACATGGAACTGTTAATTTACATTCTCATGCACTTTTTGATAATAATGTCGCCACGATGTCTCGACACCAACTTGCGCTTTTGATCACGACCACAAGCATTGCGTGTATCAGTATCATTTATTTTTTTTTCAAACGGAAATGAATTTATAAACAATATTTCTATCCACACTTAATTTATACCCTTGAAATTTTATTTACATGAATTATTTTAATTGCTTCTTAAAATAAATTCTGGTCGGTTTTTTAGATATCTAAATTAATTTTATATTCTTAATTTATTTTCAATTTGAATAGAAACCTTTACTACAAATCTTAATCATTTTTCAATTCAAAACAAATGTTTTAATATTAAACTACTATTATTATTACTTTAGAATCAATACTAAAAATATATATATATATATATATATATATATATATATATATATATATATATGTGTGTATGTAGGCAATAAAGTAGCCCGATGGCAATGCAAAACCGTATTTAATAGTCAGCCCGTTCAAACGTTGGTACGTCCCACTTTGGGCTCACCAGAATTTCGTAGTGTATATAACGTTTAAGATATAAGAATGATGATACAACAACTTTTTCTAGGTATGATACTCCGCCGGCTTAAACGCGTTCAATTTCGCGCATGACGTCACGCTGATCCCTCATCACCCGTAAAACCATTAGGATACGTTCAGCTTAAGACGATTTAACTTAATATTTTATTTGTAAGAGGTTTTTAAGCACTATGAAGGTATATGTAATTAGTATTGATTAAAAATGAACATAATTGCTTTTTATTTTTATAATAAATAGTATCTATTAATGTTACCTATCTGTGGAAAAAAAATAATTAAGATATTTTTGTCTAATCTAGTGATAATAAATATAATAAAGAATAATAAGTAATATAATATAATAAATATCCACAACAATAAACATCTACTTAATATTAACACACGAAACAATAAAATTAATAAATGTTTGGCAAATGTAGAAAATAATTTTACTTTTTTAATTAAAAAAATATAAGTCAACACTATACGCAAATTGATATATACATATTTTAGATGTAGAGAAGATAATTAAACGCTAATACAATAATAAAAATAAATAATACTTTTCAAAAATAACCAGGATCCAACATTCGTTTTTAAGAAATTGTTTAAAATTTTTTTTGCAATTACGTTATTTTTTTCATTAACCCTTAACCGCCGTTGAGCTGTCTCAGAGACCAGCATCACTAATTTGACACTGCGCAATTCATATTTAATTCAATTTTTTGTCATGCGCTTTATAGTTACCTTTTCAGTGGTGCAGGGGTTGAAGTACAGTTACGTTGCTTTTAGCTCATTTATTTAGCAAGTTATAAACACCTTGCGGTCACCGAGACCTCACTACGGAAGTTAAAGTAATTTTCTTTGTCTTACGAACTAGATATCACTTTTGATTTTAACATGGCTATGTACAAATAGCGGGCCAAAAACGGTTCGTGCAACGAGATCCTAATTTGAGGAAGTAGTGTTGAACATCGTTTGAAGAAACGGAAATTTATTCTAGTGACGCTGATATAGAAGATCGCTGCGAAATGTAGTGAACACGATTCAGTTTCAGAGTTAGAAATCGCTAGTGAAGACGAGAATCTATCTATTGATGCAAATGATTAGTGTAAGAAACGTGAAAAATTACTACGGAAAAAACCGTTTCAAGTGGTCATCCGAAAGCTTTGTTTCTCGCCCAGAACGCCTAAACACAACTTAGTAGTTCAACTACCAGGTTTGCGACCTTCAGCCTAAATTGTTAGGGAATTCTACCTAGATCCAATCAGTGAATGGAGTCTTATATTAATCTGAAGAAATGTTGGAAATTGTTCAACGCTTTGGACAAACGTGAAGATTCAATTTAGGAAAGAGCTAAAAATAAGAATACACTTGCTCAGAATTGGCAGATCTTGATGTAGTTGAATTAAAGGCGTTTCTTGGGTTGTGTATATCAGCATGCCACTTTTTGTATCAAACCACGAAAAACTTGAGGAGGATATATCCACAGATGGAACTGGACGAGAAATTTTTCGTTGGGTTATGAGTAAGAATAGATTTGCATTCTTACTTGTCTTGCTTACGGTTTGATAACCCAGATGATAGGAATATAAGAAAACTAAACGATCTTCAGTAGCTGCAATATCCGAATCTATTCAACCAACTAATCTTATAAGTAATTAGCAGACTATGTATTTTATAGGCGAGATAGTGCTACTATTGATGAGATGCTGGTTTCTTTCAGGGGTAGAAGTAGGTTTAAAATCGCACATGCCCAACAAGCCGTGTAAATAATGGACTTAAAATTATGAGTATGACAGAACGCTCAACCTCTACTTTTTAATGGATATATACTATACAGGTAAAGATTCTGATGGAATTGGTTTGAGATTCAGAGATTCAAAGTTTGCGAAACCTACACAAGCAGTACCACGATCATTAGTACCAATTCAAAACACCAATCGGAACATTATAGCCGACAATTGGTTTACTTCATGTGAAGTTGTAGAAGAACTGAGAAATACAAGGGACTTACCTATGTAGGTACAATGAAAAGTGTAAAAAAGAGGAATTCTTGTACAATTCCAACCTAACAGTTACAGAAAAGTTGGTTTTGAAGGTACGCTTTTGGATTTACCAAAATTTGACACTTGTTTCTTACGTCTAAAAAATCTAGGGCGGTGATCCTCCATTCATCAATGCATCACTCTGCAATGTTCCGACAATGAAAAGCCTGAGATTATTACTTATTATAACCTTACGAAAGGCGGAGTCGATGCAATGAGACGAGAAATGTTCTAAGCATTCAACAAGCCGCAGAACCCAAAGATGGTCTATGGCAGTTTTTCAGAATTCATGACGATAAGTGGTGCAATGCTCACATTCGCTGTCAATCATACAAAGATACTGCCAAAACTGAAAAGCAGTTGCTTTTGAAAGTGCTTGCAGATCAGTTCGATTAGAACCACCTCGAAAGAAGACGCAGTATTCTCATCTAAAGTGCGACATAAAGATGGGTCTATAAAGAATTTTAGGCACTTCTAATGAACAAAATGAGCCTGTGCACAACGAAAAATTAGAGAAGAGAAAAACATGTTACATTTGTTGCCCAAAAGAAACGAAAAACATTTTATTCGTATGTTTGCTATTATGCCACAAAACCCATTTGTTTTTAACAGTTTCTCCAAGATATGCAAAATTGTAATGTGCAGAGTTTAGAGTTCATGTTGAAGTTTCTATTTTTGGATTAAAATTTTAGAGTTTTTGTTTTTCTTTAGATATCATTAACATTTAACTACAAGTAAGCGTGTTTACTTTTCATTAAAAATTTTAATTTTAGTGTACAGTGCAATTTTATTTTAAACGTTAGAGTTTTTAAACAAAATTAACATAATGTTTTTCAAATTGTATTAATAAAGTCATTAAAATATTTTTTTGATGACTTATCGATTATTTACTTGTTTAAACCAATGTATTAAAGCCTCTGAATTATTAAAATTTAAAAAAATATCAATAACGGTACCAAATAAATTAAAAAAATGTGAGCGGTCTGGGAGACCGCTCATCAGTAACGACGTTACTCGAAATCACTACGGTGGTTAAGGGTTAACACGTTAAGCAAGCCACGGCAGACACCGGTGCTCCTGTTTATGGCTTTGCTTACAGAGCCATATCAGTTTCCGGTGTCTGTTCGTATTTTTATGTTGTTGTGACGTACATACTCAAAAAATGGGGCTTGGGAGGTAGTTCCTCTCACTCAGGACTAAACAAATCTAGTCCAAGGCATGGGTTTTTAATTGCTTATACCGAAGCAGTATTATTAAATGTGTCTGCAATTGTGTCTGCTATGGCCTAGTAATAGAGTTCACCTTTCTTGTTTCTACCACAGGGCCATAGCAGACACATCTGTACCTGTATTAAATATTGGCAATAATAAATCACTTAAAATTAGGTTAAATAAAAATGATAGAGAAAGGAAAATGAAAGACATATATTATAGAAAGCAACTTACAATTAAACTAACTTATGTTGTGGGCAAAATTAAAACATTCCCTACAGTAACGTGGTTTGTTATCACAATCACTGCAAAACGTTGTAACTTTACGAATGCGACTTCTAGGAATTTCTCCTGCGGCCTTCCTTCTGTAACATCCTTTACAATACTTTCGACCAAGTCTAGCACTACCAGGTTCTTTTCTAAACGAATGCTTTGATAAATTTGTTATTAGCTTTAGATACAACTTCAGGTTGTACTGGCAAATTTGTGGTATCTTCCAATAGCGACTTAACAAGCAATTCCCTAAATTTTAATAATGATATTTCTTTTCCGGTAAGTAGTTGGTAACAAAAGTGGGCATTTACTACGGCTGTTCCAAGAATTACTTCACTAGCTACTTTTTATACCATTTGACTGTTTTTCGGAGACAAGATCCATAACTTGCAAATTGATCCGATAAATCAATGGACATTTTGCCAGCGTTGTAATCCGAAACCATTTTTGGTTTTGTTGTTTCCTTTCCTCTGCGGGAAATTAAAACAGTTTGGTCGGTGTGCTTCGTAGACAGCATCAGAACATCTCTTTGTCTTTCCCTTTAAAATTGTAATTCCGTTAGAATTTTCCTGAGCAAAAGTTCTCCTTTTTTAGTTTTTGGTTGTTACACACGACGGAACACCTTCCTATTTTTTCTAAGAGTCCCTATCAAATGTGTGTGCCTATCTAATAGTTTGTTAGCCATTCGATGCTTGTATAGTAGTTGTCTGTGATAACTGTTCTACCTTCATCTAATAACTCTTCTCCAAGTTGCATTACCACTTTGGTTGGAACTGATTGCTTAGCATCGGCCTCTTTCCCTGTATAAATTCTCATGTTCCAAGTGTATCCTTTATCACAACCACAAGCCCTTTCGTCTATACAAAAAACACTGCCTGGCGTGAAAGCAGCTTGGCAGTTTTTAATAAAGAGGTCAATTAGTGGCTGAATTTTATAAGCTCTGTTTACACTGGCTTCTGGGTCATCGTTGTTCGAATAGTGAAGCATAGACAACAACAATTCGAATCTGTTTCTGACATAGTACTTGAACAGACTTTGTTGTAGTAGAAACTGTCCGTGCTCCAATAATTTCTCAATGATGACATTTTACCAAACCCATGTACCCCAACAGTCCAAATAATCTCTTTATTTCTTCTCTGGTTGTTGGAAAGAATGCGTGTTTTCGGGAATGTGTGGCTGTATCTTGTGAAGCTAAACTCTGCGTTGCATAAAGATTGGTTTGGTTAGCAATTAAATCCCATATCTGGTTGTCAATAAAAATTGAAAAAATCGTAGGGCGTCCCTTCCTGTAGCAAAGCGATCAATGCTTCATTTACGCCCTCACTACCAGTAAATTGAAATGTTTTTTGTCTACCTTGAATGTCTTGAAATTCACTATCTATTGATCTATTTTGCAAGCGTTGTCTTTATGTGAGTTTGGAGTAAGTAGAGTACTGTTGACAATCAACATTACCATCAGTATCCTGTTGATATTCTTCCTCATTACTACTTTCGCTTAAATCTGAGAATTTTGTAGAAGGTGGCGGTGAATATTCTATAAATCCCGGTCCATTGTCATCTGTACTTTCGTCATCTTCTGAGGTGGGTTGTACGTTTCATCATTAGAATCGTCGGAATCATAAAAAGGATCTAGAATAAAACAACATTACATTACGTGACTTGCTCATGTAATACTTTCATATTAAAAAAAAATCATTTGTACACACCTGTAATACTCTCTTCACAGTTGAAGTTACAACGCTTTCCTTCATTTGCAAGTTTTAAAAATCTTTGCTGTTCGTCTACTCATAATTTATACACTACACCTGATCACAAACTACTAAATAATATTACTAGAGTTGAGTGACGATTAGTTATATGTTTATTGGTAATATTTCTAGAAAAAAATTTAACTGCAGTTCAAATAAAAGTGACAGTTTGCAAAACAAAAGGTAAATAAAAAATAAAAAGGTCATTACAATGAACAGAAACTATTAAAAATACAATGCGAACATAAGACAAAAGCCACCTTTTAGTCTTTTCAATAAACAAGAAAATAAACCGTAGATATTTATTTAGAATACAAATAACAATTACCTACTTACTTTCTATAGAAATAAATAAATGAATTTAAGCCGTATGCAAACACAAATCTGTAGTTGTTACGTTAGTAGACAAAAAATCCTTCTGTGTCTGCTACATTTTTCGTGTCCGCTATTTACGTCTGCTATGGCCCTGTATTGTACTACGACGTGTCTGCAGTTTGTGTCTGTTTTGGTCCCCCTACAGAGAATTTACATTATAGGGCCACGGCAGACACCGGTGTCTGTTTTCCAGGTATACGTCGGTCTTCTGAGAAAGTTTTAGAAATTGCGCTTGGCGTTTAACGTGTTAATCAAAGTTATCAAACACATCATTATGTAACTTTGTGTGCAACGGTAAAGAAAAACAATTTTTTCTGTGGTTCGTTCCGTGTTTATAGTAACAAAAACAAAAAGTAAAGGTATTAAAAAAACATTTTTATCATTGTGGGTGCAATTGATTTTAGTAGATAAACTAAACGTGATTTATTAATCTGTGCTCAATGGAGGCGTTCAGGCGTTGATAATAATTAATATTTAACAACATATTTTTCAACTTATACATATATGAGAGTATACTTTTCTAATGATTGCCATAGTATCAAACTGAAATTTTAATTTCTTGTACTATTAATTAAATTGGCTAAAGAGAAAACTTATAAATTCAAGTATTCATGTATATACTCAACCAACCCCTTGATTGATTTTGATCAAAACTTTGTATATAAATTTTGAGCCTTTTATGTTTAAAAACAAGCATTTCCTGCAGAACTCCACATCGTTCCGATACTAAGAAATGAAACTTGACAGGCTCGAAAAGCAAAAGAGGAAAATTGCGTGTTGTAGAAAAAAACTGTTCAAGTAACAATTAATGTCGATAGTAATATCTCGGTAATTACTTATTACATGAAAATAGTTTAAACAAAAGTTGTGTACAACTTTTATTTAAAGAAAATTGTAGAAAATTAATATTTTTAAAAATAATCCAAAAATAAGAATATCTGTGTAGGTTATGTGCCCTTTTGGCTCGATAGATTTTTTCCAAAAACTAATTCTGCGAAATTATAAATAACACCTACGTGCCAAGTTTAATAAAAATCGGACCAGTGGTTTGTCCGGAATTTTTGCTTCATTGTATTATACTAACTCTAATTCTTCGGAAAAGTGAAAAAAAAGGGGGTTAAAATTTTCGGTTTAGAAACTGTCGCATAACTCCCCATCTTATATATAAAATGTGGAGTAAAAATGTTATACTAATTAAATTTAAATTTTAGAAGTTTTGAATGACAAGTAAAGTTACTTGTATTATTTTTAGGTATGAAATATTAGTGAAATATTACGAGATCCGTTTAAAATTTTTGACTTTTTCTAAAACTTTTCATAGCAATTATGAACAAACCTTGAAAAATGAAGTATATCCCATTTGGGCCAATCATAAAGATAATCTAATTTTGAATACATTATGCGTACTATATAAATTAAAAAAAAAAAAGTGTCTTACACAACTTAAAAATTAGCTAAACCAAATTAAATAGAAATGAAACTATTTAACAATTTTGTTTAATTTTCTTTTGTTTGAAGTTTTAGCTGAACTTGAGGTTATTTGTAGTTTTCTGTTTAAATGTTTAATTCTAAAATACATGCGGCTCCTAAAAATATTTGTTTAATATTTTTGTCACAATTTATACCGTCAGCAAGTTCGATCAATGTCTGAATGTAATTTTGGTAATCCTAATTGAATCTTGATTAAATCTGTTAAAAATAATTTCTAATTCTTGAATCTGCTTCATAAAAAGGTCTGGAGGTTTTATTAGGCCACCCTCCGAAAGCTGATCAGTCCAAGTAAAAGTGCTGGTTGACTTAGATGCATCTTCTTTAATATTAAGACGTTTGCAGATGTAGCCACCAAGATGTTCTAACGAATCATATTTGACATCTTCCATATCTGTTCGGATGTCTTCGTCTACTAAAAGTTCATCCTCCATCATGATCTTACTAGTTGGATCATCCAATACGGACAAACTCTTTCCACTAAGAACCTTTGTGAAATCTTCGGCACAAATCGGCAAATCAGAATCGTCTTCTAAGGTATTCCCAGCGTCGGAAAGGGTGGCATAACTTCTTCCTAGAATGTGATTTCTTAACCTTTATCTAAATTCCACAGGATCTGGATGATCGTAGAGCCCTCCTCTCGCCCTCATAAATCCAAAAAGTTTTCCAAAATGTCTTGATTTAAACGGTAAGTTAAAATATAGTTAATTTGGAATTTTGATTTTAAGTGAGCGAACAGAAGTTTTAATGCAGTATTGGATTGCAATACTCCTGAAATAAGAAACATAAGTAGTATATACGGAAATGTATTTTAATAGTCACAATGTGTTATAACGTACCTTTTGAAATGGCATTAGAAACGTTTTCCTTTCACTTTCATTTCTAGTATTGTCTTCGTCATGGAGTCTAATAGTTCTTGTTGAATATCTAGAGACAAACCAAAAGCCTTACTTCTATCTCGGCTATCGCATTCAGGGACTCTAGTGTTAAAACAATCAAACCAATCGTTGACCTTTTTTGAACATTTTGCAAATAACTATCAAATCAACTTCTAATAATTGCAGTTTACCTGTTTAAAAAATTTGCACATTCTACCCAGTGTTCATCTTCATTGAAGTAGCCTAATGTTCCACACCTATTGATTGCTTGTGCAATTGTATGTGAAAATAATTTGGCAGCCCATTTAACTTTTGACGACCAGGTCCCTTAATATTTAAAGTTTCATGGCTAATTTTGTAAGTTATTGTAAGATCTGATTTAGATGTCAATGTTACAAGTTTCTCTATTAGGCTTTTATTTATTTCAATTTTGTTAACCACGAAACCAAAATCGACAAAATTGTTGCGGATTAGTTTTAATAAATGGGGCACATCTGCAAAACAAAAATGGGGTGCTGATTTGTAGTGGTCCAAAAGCATGGATTTTCAAAGTCTATCTCCAAATGTTTGTGCAAGGATCTATTACCACCGCCTAAATCGCTTACTATTCCACATACATAGAAACCTGAGTTTTCTACAAAATCAATAATTTCTAACAATAGTTCCTTTGTCATAGGGCAATCGAAATTAAAATAAATTGGTTGTCGCCAGCTTCCAACAAGACCTCTCATCATTACAACTTGTACGTAATTATATGGTTTCAAAAATCTCATCGTTTACTTTGTCGTAACAAAATACACGCCGTACTTTCATTTCATCAAATGAAAGAACACACATTTTCAAGTTGGGTCATTTCATTTTTTTTAATAACGTTTATGACTTGTTTTAATAATCCAGGAGCTATTTTAATTTTCTGGTCCACCTGCGAAGTGTAGACACAGCTGGAAATGGGTAGCCTTGTTTCAGTAATACTCTATACGCTCGAGGTCCTGCAGAGTAAACTGATATTGCTCGAGAAATATCATCCACTGACCAGGTAACTCTATTTTGAGGATTAAATAATTTTTTATTTGTTTAGGTGTTAAAAGGTTTCCAAAATTTGTTGTTGTTTCTCCAACACATCGACCCTTTGCTTTAAACTTGCAATTGTATCTGTATCGACATTTTCTGTATTGATACTGTAAAACAGCTATAGTTAAAAAGTTCTATAATGCCAGTTTATCACTTAACGCAAACTAAAAAGTAAACATGCAAAATAAAAAATAACAATTCTTAGAAAAATGCAAAAAAATTTTGGTGAATAATTTTTTATACCAACAGACTTGCTTGTGGAGGGTGAATTCGACAAATCAACGTAAGTGTCTTGCAAATTTGTTGTATCCAGATTAGTGCTACTGTAAAGCAACCAATAAATATAACAACTGCATGAAATAAATAAAAATAATAATTTATGCAATCCTCATTATTAAAATTGTGTAGGTACTTACACTATTATAAAATTTTCCAAGATAAAATATACAATTCTAGCGTTTTGTATAATAAATAACTATAACAATGCACAAAAAGGAACCTACTTAATTTTTTTTATTTGTTTTGTCATTCAAGTTTTGATTAAAACCTTTACTACATTTTATCAATTTTCATATTTTTAGAAATGTGTATAAAATTACTACTTTAAACACAATAAAACGATTTTGGACTAGAACAATTTTCAAGTATAATGAAAACGGAAAAAATATTAGTAGTAATTAATGTTTATACAATCGCAATATTTTAACTAGGACTTAAAATACAATACAAAATAATATAATTTCAAATAATTACTCATAATCTAATTAAATGAACTATACTTACCAGGTATTAATAAGATTTTCACCAATTCAGACGCGTTCCTTTTCTCTACTCGTTTTTCTCGGCCTCCTGAAGGTTTTGAGATTTACCTTTAGGAAGGAGTAAAGACGGAATCGCATCAGATTTTAAAAGTCTTTTTCCCTTTTGTGTTCCTTTAGAACAAATTCTTGCTGTTTTCACATTAATAACGTCCGCACGACAACAAGAAATTTCCCATAACTTACATGTTGTGGGATCTTTAGAAACTATAAAAGCTAAGACCTGGTTCCTTGACACCATTATCAGAATTGCATCCGAAAATTGCACAACGCATTTTTAATTAAATGAAAACTAGTAAAACTAGAAGACCAACGCACAGTTATACGACAAATCTCGTGCAAAGTAAGCGCGGGATAGATCAGCGCGACGTCACGGATACGTCACGGTGGGCTGGCCCATGCGCAATATCATACCTAACTATATTCTTTATACCATGAGATATAAGAGGGACTTCAGTAGGCGTTTCCCGGGTTTTGACCGGGACGACCTTTATACTGTTTCCGTATCCATTATACAGACTTTAGTTCCGATAAAGTTTGGAAGAGGGCGCTGGTTTTATACGTGTATACTCAAATACGAAGGATATATTTATAGCATTCTGGTTAGCCCTAAATTCGGCAACATTGCAAAAATGATACATCTGATTAATTTTTTAACTGACATTTTTTAGAATCTATTAACATATTTTATGCGCGCAATTATTATTGAAAATAAGATAAATATTTTATTATACCGGGGAGCTAATCTATCCGGTCATTTTCTTTCTACAATTATGTTATATAAAAAAAACAAAAGTATCTAATGGATCGTAATCAAAAATGACAGTTTTCTTTTTCAAAATACTATTTTAAAAAGAAAATAATAAATTAAACGTTTCAAAATTATCAATTGTCGTAAATATGTTTGTATACTTTCAATTCTTTACTCTAATGCCTTGTTCTGACTAGGCTAGTAATTTAGTCAAGTGGCGAGTAATTTAGTTACTAAAACTAGTCGGGTTAGTTGAAAAGTGTTCAGATTACTGGTCGAGTAAAGTTCATTAGTAATTGTGCAGTAATACTTGGTGCACCTAAAATGAATAAAATGAAGAGAGAGCAACGTAAAAGAATAAATACAATAATAAATCTTATTACAAAAACTATTTCTGAAGAGGTGGAGGAAGAAATTAATGAGATAAAGAAAAGAAAATGTGGGTACGGAAATGGATTAATAGAAGACACGAACTAGGAGCTTCAAACGGTCTTATAATGGAAATAGCATTGGAAGACCCCAAAAGAATACTTCGCTACGTTGAGGATGACGGAAAGTTCATTGTATGCATTCAATGCAACGCAAAGATACCCAGTTAAGATCTGCAATTCCTGCAAGAACAAAACTACAAGCAGTTCTCTACCTTCTTGCTACTGGATGTAGTTTAGGACCCTGACACATCTCTTTCGACTTGGGAAATCAAGTATTTCAGAGTTCCTAGTAGATGTTTGTGAAGCCATTTATAAATCACTGGAAGCATACATCCAGGTAAGAGTAAATAAATTACAAATTTTTAGAGGAAAAACATTTTTATTAATTAAAGAACTTAAAGGTTTAAACATCTGCATCTGTCATTGCTTCTGCAAGTATGTTACTCATGAGAAGACCGTCTGTTGTAGAATATTGCGGTGTGAATGGTATTTCTTGCGAGTGCTGTTCCTCAGAATAATAATCTTCAGTATAATATGTTGAAGTAGGGTTTGAAGTGATACTGTTTGATGGCGAAGGTTGCGATTGAAATGAAGATGGTGTGGATGAGCGATTGTACCTGTTTTGTTTAGATGCATTTTGTATCTGCAGACGTCGAATTTGATTTATATACAGTTGTATATGTTCCTGCGCTTCTAGTGCTACCATTAAAGGCATTGCCTTCAGCTGAAGTCCGACATGCTTTCCAAAAACCTCAAATTCATTTTCTTCTTCTGTAGACTTAGTATTTACAGTCTCGGTAATTTCTTTTAATTGACTAACCATACTTGTAAGCTGGTTAAGTCTTTTCTTTTTAGCCATAGGTTTAGATTTTGGTTCGGGTTCACGAAAAGTATTACTACTGTTGTTCCCTTCAGATATGGTTTCCTCAGCATCCATATTGGTGTCTGTGTCAATGTCTGCACTGTTTTCGTTAGGCTGAAAATGAAAAAATGTTTGTTACTAACTATCAAAGATATACAGTAATTTTTGTTTTAGATTCCTGCCATGGCAGAGTGGAAAACAATTGAGAATGGTTTTGTAATGTATGGAACTTTCCGGGATGCTGCGGAGCAATCGACGGTAAACATGTTGTCATAAAAGCTCCTCCTGATTCAGGAAGTTTATACTACAATTACAAAAATTCAAATAGTATCATCTTATTAGCTGTTGTAGATCATAAATATAGCTTCAGTTATATTGACATAGGATGTAATGGGAGGGTTTCTGATGGAGGGGTATTCCGCAACAGCAGTTTGTATCGAGCATTAGAAGCAGGCATGCTTCCAGATGGCCACATATTAGTTGGAGATAATGCATTTCCCTCAAAAACTATCTACTTAAACCTTTCCCAGGAAATCAATTAACATTAAAGAAAAAGATATTCAATTATCGATTGTCAAGGGCTCGAAGGATAGTGGAAAACGCTTTTGGCATACTAGCTGCCAGATTCAGACTGTTTGAAAACCAATGCCCTATAGCCCTGATAAAGTTATTGTCATTGTTAAAGCATGTTGCGCTTTACATAATTGGCTCAGGCAAACTAAATTGCAGAACAGACAGTTGGAATATACAACAGATCAAGAAAACGTTAATGCAGGGACTGTGATCCCTGGTACGTGGAGGCAGGAGTTGAATTCTCAAGGTTTCCAACCAATACTACACTCTTCATCAAATCGTTCATCAAGAAGTGCTACAGATCTTCGAGATAGATATGCAGATTATTTTGTGGGAGAGGGCTCAGTTGAATGGCAGACAAGAATGGTTTATTAAAAACTTAATTTTACTTACCAGATTGCTTTCACTTTCCGTTAATGTTGAATTAAGATTTCGTAGTGATTCATCCATTATTTTGAACCATTTTATTGTCGGGACGTAAATTGTGTCAGTCCCAGTTCCAGACTTCTTGGAATCCTTGATCTTTTTTAACTCTTGGGAGTAGGTTGATCTGAAAACGTGTTTACATACAATAAGATTTTAACCGTAAAATGATTATAGTAAGGTTGATTTATAATTATTTATAATTCTTGTATTCGTACTACAAAAAATTCTATAATAAATTAATGTAGGTATTAAAAGTCTTTACTTACCTGAGATTTTTAATTTTTGCTTTAATCTCTTTCGCTGTAAATCCAGATATGTTCATTGTTTTTCCAAATCTTCATATGCAGAGTTCTTTATTTGTTTATTTTATAAGCAACTGATTTGATGTTCCATAAACACTCATGTTTTAAATAATGTTCTACAAATTTTGTAGTCGTATCTTCGCTCCAACGAAATGACATTTTGGTATAATCGTAAAACAGTTCGTACAATATTAAAATAGATCCGCACAGAAACTGTACTGCAAACGAACTGTACAGTATTTCACCACTAATGCACTTGACTAAATCAACAGGTTCAGACTTGTTGAGTAGATACGTTAAGTAAACAGTGAAGCGTGGTGGGAGTGCTACTCGCCCGTGAAAATAGAAATATTTGGATTGACTTGCCTAAATCACTTTACTAAATACTCGACTAAATTTAGATAGTTCGCACGCATTTAGTAACTAAATTACTCGCCACTTGACTAAATTACTAGCCTAGTCAGAACAAGGCTTAATGGATAGCAACGTTTTTATAATTAATCGTGTGTTACATCAAGCTTCTGAGGTACAATTTTGTTGTGTAACGGTAAGTTCAATGTTCAAATGTACGCAAAAGTTGGTTCTACTATTTTATTTTAGTTCCTAGTTCATTTGACAATAAGAAGGTTTATATTGCAATTTCCAATAAATAATGTTGTTAATGTTTAGTAATTTAACATTTTTTATTTCCTTAGATTTTTACGGTTTTACGTATTATTTTAATTATAGCCTTGCTTCCTTCTTCCTGCCCAAACTTTTCAACACTTTAAAAATAGTATCGATTTTTTATATTTCCTTTCCTTCCTACTATATAGGGTGTCCTTTTGAATTCTATACAACGTGATACTGGATACTCCTGGAGTGAACATAAGTGGATTTAACCCAAATTACCTTAAGCCAAAAACACATTGTTAGGGAGTTATTGCAGGTCAAAATTGCGTGAAAAACAAAACCTAATGTAAAAAATATTGTTTTTGCTATAGGGATGAAATTTTCTATATAATTTAGTATAATCTACGTCTCTTTTGATCTATTTTTTAATATCAGATCTTACAAAAGGGTGAAACACTCAGAGCCCCTGTAAAGAACCCACCACAATATGTTTGCCTTTGCGTAACAGCTTTCAATTTTTTACAGGTCAATAGTATCATTTTAAATTTTTTGAGACTAATTTAATTTTGATATTTTATGGTTTAGACAGAAAAACATTAAGAACTGTTTTCGGCATGTAGAGGGGCTGTGAAGTTTCACCTTTTGTAAGAAGGTGCATTTTGACTATTCTAAATCATATACAAAATTTCATCGCTATAGCAAAAACCGTTTTATTTTCACGCAACTTTGACCTGCGATGACTCCCTAACGAGGTTTTTGGATTGAGGTAAGTTAGGTTAAATCCACTTGTTTTCACCCTAGGAGTACCCCGTATCAAGTATCAGAATTCAAAATTACACCCTGTATAACTCGACGTTTCTTTATCTAACTTTTCTTCACTTGTTTTACCTAAATCTCCGTTCCAAATTACCGTTTCATTTTTTCAAATCTTTCCTAAAACTTTTCCGCTATTTCCCAAACTTGACGTATACTATTTACCTTTGACTAATTGACTGATTTTTCAATATGTCCCTCGTCTTTATTATCATATCTTATTGTACACTCTCAGCAATCTACATTTATGAACACTCTTTATCTTTTCTCTTTTGTAATGTCTCGTATTTTTTAAGCTTATCATTTCTCTTCCATATTTTCGCTGCTTTCCTTAATTGTCTTTTCTCCTGACCGCATATTCCGTTCTACCAACCATTTCCTTTCTTCACTACCTTTTCTATATCTTTTCCTTTCTACTGTTTCTTCCATTTTCATTATTATTCGTTTTACTTCTTTCCCCACATCGTTCACCATGTCGTGGTCTTCTTGCTTTCATTTATACTTTCTATTCTTTCCTTTGTTCATATCTTCGTTTCGTGCCCCACTTCTCCTTTAACTTCTTTGTAATCTAAATTTAAATACACTTTTATTGGTAATTCATCCGATTCCTCTTCTACCACCATCTTAATTTTCTCCACATTCAACTAAATTTCTTCTTTAACTATCACGCAGTCAATTACGGATTCTTCACTATCACTCATGAAAGTATTTCAGCAGATTCCTACGTCTTTTATATTTGCGTTTAAAATTATCCGTCACACCTCTTTCTATAATTTACCTTGTTTCATACATTTCTTTTCTATGTTGTCACCACTGTATACCTCTTCCCTTGTTTTTATTTATATACTTTGTTTGTAACTCTCGTAATTAGTTTTTCCTCCCTCTCATCATTTTCCACTCCTTTTCTGCTCTCACCCCGTCTTTCCTTTCTTCTTGTTTCAACCATCTCTCTACTCTACTCTCTACTAGCCTAAATTTCTTTATTTAATCCCAAAAACACCCCTATTTACGTTTTATCTAAGCTACATTCTGAAATAGTATTATGCTTCTTCTGTTTTGCTTTCCGTACACTCCCCCACCCTTCCCCAAAACTTTCAACTTTCGCTTTCCTTTCGTATCTCTTCTCTCCTTCCAATTTATTAGTTTTTCAAAATTCACTTCACTGGCTTTCCTTCTTTCTTCCTCTATCTTCTTTTCTCCCCGTCCACCCACATTTATTGTTCTCTATCCTATCGCCACTTGCTCTCTCTCTTTTACAAGTTTTTTTCTGGTTTATTAATTCGATTAACTTTATTGTATACTTTTAACAGTATTGCTTATAGTTTTTGGCACGCTAGTTTTATTAATGTTAATTTTTAAAGCATTGAGAAAGAATAGGCAAATCTAATCTAAATGTCTTCAATAAATTAACAACGGTCTTAATTTTCTATTTTTGGTAACGTAGGTACTTATACTAAAGCATATATTTTTTGTTCTCGCGCATCGACTTCTTCGGTCATTAGGTAGCGCTTTCCCTTTTATATACACTCTCCCACTAAGTGCTTATAATTTGTCCAAAACCTGTACACTTTTCAGATATTTTAGTGCGTCTTCAATGCCTTCTTTGGTGGTAAGTACGTCTCCAATATCATTTCTTAATCCGTATCTGTTTCTTAGGTTTCTTGTTGCAAGGCAATCACATAGAAGATGGTTTACCGTGTGGGTGTGTTCGAAGCATACTAAACGTCTGAAATAATATAGTACGCGTAATTTGAATAAAAGTATATTTCTTTAAGTTTATTTTAGCTATTGAAGGAATGTAAAAAAATAATAAATATTATAAAGAAATTGTATTTTATTATTATTTCATAAACAAGAAACTAAAAACAAGTTATAAAAAACAACTAAAATAAAATTGAACATGCAAAGCTGTATAGATAAAATGCAACAAAAATAGATTTATGAGATTAACTTTTCTATAAGCATTATATACAAATGCTTTAATGACAACCCAGTTACGATCTTTGAATAACTTTTAAATTTTTTTTAAATTCATCAACTTCATTTTGTTTGGGAGGTTTGTGGCATTTAATGTGATTTGAAAAATATTCAAGAATAATTTTTTTGCTCTTCAGTCCATCTGACTCTCTTTATCGATTTCTTGGTAGACTTATCTAAAAAACCCAAATTAAATTTATAAATAATAGATCCATTTTGCTTTATAAAATGTGAGGTACCTCTGGAATTAGACGTGGATGGTCCCGAAACATTGACATCTTCTGTGCAGATGAGTGTGGATTTCATTATATTTGTTTGACAACCTACGATTTGACTAGACGATTCGTTGTCTGAATCATTTTCAGAATCTACAAAATCATCTTCGGACACCTTAATATCATCTAATGATTTTCCATCAAACTGGGATGCATCGCCTTTGTTAATAGCCAACAAAATTTTTGAAACTTTGGCTGTTTGATAAATGTCTTGTGGGAGTCTAAATATCGTAAAATAGTTTTTCATAGTGATTAATACACAAAACGATTGTTATTAAATTAAATAATATTGAGTGTTTCTTGTAGAAACTGAATTTTTTAACTAGTGAAGTTTCAAACTGTTGTTTCACTAGTCAATTTATCGTGTTTTAAAAAAATCATTTACACGAGAACTGTTTATTTTTAATTTATAAGAAAACGTAACGTAATATTATCAACCTTAAGAAAATTTTTATTTTAAAATATTGGAAAGAAGAAGGAAATATAATGCTGACCGCAATAAACATGTTTTTGCACATGTACAGTGTGTCGCCGGATTGAGTTCACAATAGGTAAGATGTATAAAAAATTTTGAATTAGAATTCATATTTTGGGATTCCGCCTTGCTTGGCTTGAAACTTATTTTTAGTTCTATTTCTATTTTTACTATCATGCGGGCCTTTACAGCTGAGCACTCCAAAGTGACACAAAGAAAAGTTAGGGCGTTATAGAAACTTTCAGAATGATCGACCTACTTTGATAATAGAAGTAGAAAATAGGAAAAAATATTTTTCAATATTAACGATTACATGATAAATCTTAGAGAACAGGGTGAATAGAAATTTTTAAATTAAAACTTGAATTTTAATTTTAAACAATAAAAATATTTTTGCTTATTTTCTACTTTTATCATTAAAGTAGGCCGATCAATCTAAAAATTTGTATAACGCCATAACTTTCTTTTGAACAACTTTCCTCGGTGTCACTTTGGCGTACTATGAACGGAAAAGGTACTTTACCTGAAACTAAATTGACAAATAACGATTTTTGCTCAACTGTAAAGACCTACTTGATATTAAAATAGATAGAAAACTAAAATTAGTTTCAGTCCAAGCAGGGGAATCCCAAAACATGGAATTCCAATTCGAAAATTTTGATCCATCTCACCTATTGTGAACTCAATCCGAGAACACACTGTGTATATTTTTTCTGACCAAATCAAAATTGCTGAAAATCTGTAAAATTAGTTTCACGTTTTATTTGACATTTCTTAAACCTCAAAATTTGTTTTTCACTACTAATTTACTTTTGCTAAGGCAAAGTAGTTAAAACTTGTTGCAAAAATGAAATAACCTTTTTCATTGTCGTAGAAAAAAATACTTTATAACATCATAAACTATTTAACTTACCGATAATATTCTGCATGGGTCTTTCTGGTGTGGCCCATAAAGTTGGCAAATTGCTCCATGTCAGTTTCAGAAAAATTGGACACTTGTAAAACTGTTGCTATATGTTTACGTAATCGAGTAGATATAAATAAATCTTTATTTGAAGTGCCTGATTCCTCAGCTAACTTTTTAATGACATGATATCCACTGAGCCATCTGTCCTTAGTGTTAGGGTTTGCAAACAAATACTCATTAGATGGTTGCACAATTTTATCTCTTACATCTAACATAAGTTGTATTAACATCTGTGTTTTTTCGGAAAAGTATGGCAACAGGCTTACTTCCTTTACCACCTGTTACTACACGTTTGAAATTTTCACTCAAAATTTGTTCATGTGGTGTTAAACTGGTCATAAATTCTGTGTTTGATTGGTTTGTTACATCGTTGCAGTAGGTCTTCACTTTAAGATATTGCACTTCACCAATCCGTTTTCTGTTAAGTAATACAGTTAAGGCCAAGACACATTTGGCCAGCCTTGTGTATTCAGATTTAATGTTAAGATTTTGCTTAATTGCATTATAGCTGTTTTTTGCCTGTTCCGTTAAAAAGCTTTCAAATTTAATGATATCTTCCGTCATAGGGAATAATTTAGGTTTCTCCCAGTTTTATTAAATTTCGAAAATGCTTAATTTCTTTCAGTTTTTTATCGGGTTCTGTACTGTCTATGAATCGATTTTTTTATTATTAGCTGAGAAGCAATGTCACACACCTGTGTGAGTCTTGTACCCATATGCAAAGCCAGACTTGGAGCTTTAAAACAGTGAGTTTCCCGATCATATCCACTGATCACTTGTGTAGCGGTGACAACATTATCAAACATTTCTGGTTTTAATGTGTCCATCAAATTGTTTATGCCACTTGAGCTTTTAAGTACCAATAAGAGTCGACCCATTTCTCTCATTTTGTTTGACACGCTTACAGCCAATTGCACTCTTTTCTGTCTTTTAATTGACTTTCGCCATAACTACATATCAGGATATCTTTAATTGCCGCTTCTGAAACATTGTCATGCCTCATTTTGTCAATTACTTCCGATTTTAATCTTAATGAATCATAAAAGTCTTTGTATGTACCAGAGCAGAGTGCAAAAGCCTGAGTTTCAGACAGGTGAGGAATTCTCAACTTTGAACTGGGTTGATTTTTAATCATTGCACACTTTTTCGATGTTTTCTTAAACTCGTTTTTTATAATATCCCAAGCAGTAGTTACAAGGCATATAATTTTCACCAGGTTCTAAAGATCTTGGTCGTCTTACTGGACGTGTAGTGTTGGCATTTGTACTAAGTAAATAATTTCCTTGCTTTCGAAGTGCATCCAGTAACAATTTTCGCTTGGGATTTTAAATTCTAAGCTGAATATATCCTGGACAGCTCTTTCATTAGGATGATTTCTATTTAAATGTCGAGGAAAATGCGTCACTTCGATCAAACAATATGGACACCAATTCTTTTTAGTCCAACGTCTTTTATTTTGAATTTGGTCTACATAGTTAGATGATCTCTCCTAGAATTTGTTTTACAAGTTAAAAATCATAAGTCTTTTAGCAAAATTTAAACAAAAATTGGTAACGAGATTTATATAAAAATGTTTACCATGTTAATAGTCCCATAATTGTGAAGTATTCTTTCGTGATTATCTTCATTAATTGTGCTTTTACTTATTGAGTTTGAAGTCTAAAAAAATATGACAAATTTAAAAATTGATTTTTTTTTATATAGGAAAGATTAAAGAAAAACTTTTTTGTAGAATTGAGGTATTTTTGTTACTAGAATAGTAAGAAAATGTTTCGGTGACTAAGTTTTGACTTTCTTTAGGTATCTAAGACACATGAGCGTTAAAAACTACATTATTTTGTTTTCTAAAACAACTTAATTACCTTAAGCTACAACTGTTAGTAATATGAAATGCTCGAAAGCTTCCAAAAACTAATTAGATAAATATAGAAAATATTTCAAAAGACTTATAAGTTTTTAATAAAGAGTAATATTGCTTTTCTCCATTTTTAAATTGTTTGCTATATTCAAAACAATACGTTCCGAGTTTTCTAAAGATGTATTAACAAATTATTTGAAAATAACCACCACGTTAAAAAAAATTGTATGTTAGAAAAATATTAGTAACCAATCATATTTATAAAAGTGTCAGTAAATTATTAATTTAACTTACCTGATCAAAACTATTTTGAATACAGAACTCTGTATCATTATTGTGTACTGTATATTGATTTGGTGCTGGAATCTAAAAGGGACAATAATTGAAATCTTATTTGATATTGAAAAGTACAAACAAAACTACACCTCTTTAAAATCTGAAATGTAAATTTTATCGGATTTTTCTTTACCTCAATTTGTGATGACTGGCTTGTTACTATTAAACATTCTTGTAATGGAATGACTGGACTGGTTTTCGGTCTCTTTTAAAAATAATTGAATCATCAATAAAAAACATATTCAGAATTACCATGTTATCATTCTCACACTCAAAATATAAATTACGGTTATAAAACATGATACTGTAAGGTTTATTCGAAACACAAAAACGGATTTTTTATCCAAAATTTCATTACTTAATTTAAAAAATATATTTTATTTCATTTTAAAAATAAATTATTCTTAATTTTTACGTTTTATTAAGTTTGTATTTGGAATCAAACATTTAAAATTTTACCTTTTTCCATTTCAATAAATGATTTTTGTGTACAGAGTGATCCACAAGTAATGGTACATTTAACAAAACAGTAACACAAGTGGGGTAATGTGCAAAATAAATAAAAGCTGATCTACTCGCATTCTCCATCCAAAAAGGAATAAAATCAAACAATATTTCGAATTGATTACTTACGCGCTTTATTACTATGTTAAATTAGGTTGTATCGTAATATTTTGATGATTACAAGTATTCGCATGAAATAATGTAAACTCGCTTCTTGCGATTAAAACAAATCATAATCTGTCTTTTTGTAGTTTGGAAAGTGTAAGATAAGCGTACATCATCTGGCAATGATCAGTAGAGAAAAATAATTGAATATTACATACTGAGGTGGGAATATCTTCATTCCTGTCGAGAGACTATATTTACTAAAACGCGAAGCGTCTATATGAATGTAATCTCAAAACAGCATTGAAAGTATTCACCGAGATGTACAGTATTTTATTTTCTATCAAACAATTTTATCCAAATCGTTAAGCCGAAAAGTTAGTGGTTTTAATTATCATCGTCGCAAATTTTTGTAACCGAAGATATCATTTTATTTCTCGTAACTTATATCATATTAGGTACAAACATAACCTCAAACGCCACTCTGTTAAATTTGGTAAAGTAAATAAAGTAAATGAAAATCAGAATTATTCTTTTCTCTATCTACAAAATTTTGTGATTATGTTTATTTCTTATACGCGTATGAGCAAGATTTTAAAAGTTTGGACAACCAGTAGATCAGGTCGGTAATAATTTGCTGGCTAACCGGCATAAATTACACGTAAATAGCATATTTGACTACTTCTTAACTTTCCGTATACGTGGTAATTGACACATTACAATAGGATTTTACATAAAATAATGATACTATAGACAATCAAAATTTATCAGTTTAAAGTTTCTCCTTTTTCAATTACACATTCTATGTTCTATGTGTAATTAAAAAAGAAAAAAAGTCAAAGCATTGTACATATCCTAGGTAACCTGATAAAAAAATAATTAAAATTTAAAAAATCAAGTATTCACGGGTTAATATTACAATCAGTTTATGTCAATTTATTTGTTACTATTGAGCTTTTATTATTTAATTACTAGTGAAATACATAATGAGCAGGTACATAATTAAATAATAAAAGCTTTACAATTGACATAAATGATTTTAATATTGACCCATGCATACTTACTTTTAAAATTTTAATTATTTTTGTATCAGGTTACCTAGGATATGAACAATGCCTTGGCTTTTTTCTTTATAATTACACATAGGACATAGTATGTGCAATTGAAAAAGAAGAACCGGTATACTATTATGTTGTGGACCACTTCTTTACAATTTTCAAAAATCCTTACCTCTATCTTTTCGTGTACTCTATTATTATTAGAAACGCTGCAATTCATAACGTCATCTAAGCAAAGATTTTCTTTGGAAACTTCCAAATATCCCGGGTTTGACGAATTACTTGAATCCGACACCATAGAAAAATCTGACGAATGTACTTCGTCAGAAGACCCTCAGAAAACGGTTCTTGGGTGTCTTCAAATTCATCCACCGTCTTCGAAACATTATTCTAAAAATTAAATTTCTAATGTTTTTCCAACGCACAGAATTACGTGACAACAGAATTTCCTGTATTTTGTTTTATTCTTAGGGTCAGTTTTATAAACTTCGGTTCAACTTAACCGTAGGTTATAAGCAACGCTTTCCGAGGAGTAGCAAAAAAATCAACTGGGGTTTATAAACCTGACCCTTAATTGAGTTACAATATATTAAGTAAGTTTTATTGCCAACCGACAGTAATATTTGGCTTACAAATCTATTTTCAAAAAAAAAAAAAAATAGAATGAAACATAACAATAAAATTACTTGCAAAATTTGTGAAATGAAAAAATATGTGACACAACAATCAAATTGTCTTCGTTCTTTTCCAAACTGCCTATATTAAAATATGGCACCATTGTAGGAAACAGCTATTACTGGGTATGATTGAAACGGTGTCAGGCTCAGAAACAATATTATCAGCTAATTGAGATTTAAAAAAAACGTTTTAAAACAAGAAACTGCAACGCAGTGTTATTTATTGTCCGATTTCAATATTTCTTCCATGCTAAAGATTCTGTATTATTTTTCTACAAAACTTTCGGTCTTGATGTTTCAACGAATTATTAATTGTTTTAAAATTGTAGCTACTTTGATATCAAACTCTGCTTTCATGTAACTTTGTTATTTATTTATCAAAAAATGTAAATTTTATTAGAACAAAGATCGTTACCTACTTTATACCACAATTTGGTTGTTTAATTTCTTTTTCTATATATTTTTGAAGTTATTAATAAAAGTAGAAAATTTCGCAAAACAGCAAAACTTGGATTGTTGATTTTCTGATTTCTAAAAACAATTGTTTGAAACATTCGGACCGACAGTTTTGTAGAAAATTGATACGAGATTCTTATGATTGAAGAAAAATTGAAATTGTACAGTAAGTAACAAATATTATGATGTCACAAGAGACATTTTTGGAACTCACATCCATGTTCACAATCGGTTCAAATTCTACGAAAACAAATTTATATTACATTCTCTTGAGTTTAATTGTGTTGTGAAATTGGAGACGTGGAATGTAGTGAGAATTGAAGAGTTGTATAAACTAAATAGTTCTAAATATTACAGAAAGAATTTAACGGGGAAGCACAGAGGAAATAAGCATAACACTTACTGTTAAGAGAAAAATTGCAGTCAAGAAAACGTATGTTATTTATTTTCAGAAAGTCACAACGAATGAAATTTGTGTATCCTATATTTTCTTGAATTTCTGTATTGAAGATGTAGATATCAGAACAGATTAGTTGCAATTACGTGCTCTTGCCAAGCGTGAAATCATTATCTAGTCTTTAATTCTTATACATATATTAAAAAAATTGAAAGTTTTAATTTAGGGTATAGAACTAGCGGGTGCTGAGCACTCCTACGTTTTTAGTTAATATTATTAGTGATTAATTGTAATTGTTTAATATTTTTGTACTCATGTTATTTGCTGTTATAACAAATTTTATTCGATGATCTCAAGTTTAGTAAATGTATAGACAAATTTTAGAACGATATCTACTTTAATTAGTCATCGTTTTTGTTGACAAGGACGTCGTGTCTTTAATTGTGTGATCATTTCAAATAAGGCTACCATACAAACTAAGAAATGCAAAGTCGCTCTTCCAGAGATCAATCATGATTAATACATTTTTAGAGTTGGTAATAGAATTTCATACAAACATAACTATTGTTTAATTGTGTTTAACCACTATCAATCAATCACTCATTACATTTTGTTCGTTAGCCGTTACAATTAAATTTTTACTTACCATAATTTTCCTGGTGCGTAAAGAATACATTATTCTGAACTGTGAAGCACTACACTGCACTAAATTATTTATTCGAATAAGCAACTCCGGTCACGGGTTGTCATTCCTCATAGGATTTCCGTATGTAGAAAATTGCAACACTGATGGGCTTACCAAATTGCAATCGACATATATGGATATATTATTGGGATGACTTTTGCATCAATCGCGTATTCTGGGACGACGTTATTATGGTTTGAATATAACACTTTTATTTTTATAATTTTCTTACCCCTCTTCTTTCCCTTTAGGGTTAAATATGCTTATGATGACATTAATAAAATATATACGATCGTACGTACAAGAAAAATGTAGGGTGGACCAAAGGCCTGTAGACGTAGTGGGCTAACTATAGTACGGTTTATAAATATATATATATATATATTAGCAACTTTGCGACAGGTATGTAAAGCAGTTACATAGTCGATTCTTCAATAATAACTGCTTTACATACCTGTCGGCAAAGTTGCTAACATTTTCAGTACGTGAACGCTTTCACGAGTCGACACTAGATGTCGAAAAACTTATCATTTAAATATACATATAAATATTTTCTCTTCCTAGCATTCTTGTATTTTTCAAAATCGATTTTATGAACATCATCACCAAACAGGACATAAAATCGATTTTGAAAACAAAATGCTAGGAAGAAAAAAATATTTATGTAACCGCCTCATTAGAGAACAAATCGAGATAGAAAGACGTCCTAGTTGCATTAATAAACGAGATGATGGAAAAGGTTTACCTAACACTTGGAAACCGTTATTAACTTTACCTCAGGATAGAAGATCCCCAAATATCCAACAAATAGAACAACAAAATATGCAAAACAACATTACCATGATACCGATACGTAATGCTATTGGTTACTCTGGTCAAGCGACACGTTCAAGGTCAAAATCGCATAGAAACTAAGATTGTTATTTATTAATTACTTGAAAAAGCTGCGTGTTAGCGTGGCGAAACGTTGTAATTTTTAATATTTATTACACGTCTTTAAACCCCAAAGATTTTTATTACAAATATATATATATATAGCATCAAATTGAATAAATAAATTCCGGAATCTGAGAGGCCAACTTCACGGACGCAATATAACATTTTAAATAAACTCACAAGGGTGTTACAAAAATTGTTTTTATCTTCTAAAATATGCACAACATGCTTGGGTGATATAAAAGCAAACATCCAATTTAATAAAAGTCGGTATACCAATAAGTCAAAACAACATTTAATTTAATAATTAATAAGTACTCACCACATTTCTGGAATTTTGGCTAGTAGAAGCTCTACTTATAGTAGCCTTATCCTTCTCAGAATTCATAATTACGACACTTAAATCAACTGACACTATAAGAACGAATAATTAGTACTTACTATAGAAATATCTTTTCCCCCTTGTTAATTATTTTCTTTTCACATTGCCGTATCTATACGCCGCACCATATCCCCCCTACTTGCTCTTCGCTCTCTTTCTTGAAAGTTCCAACTACAATTCCTTGGTGTCGACCACTGTTGTAAAATTTGAAATTGGCAGAGGTATTCACCCGTATGGTATCTTTGCAAATTCTGGGGATCCTTTGAGCCCCATGAAATTTTTAGTCGATGTTGATAGAAATAAGTATAATTTGCATAATTAATATATTTCTATAATCGATGCATATGATTAGTAAAATTGAATAGAATACAGATATTAGAGATGAGTTCATACAAAATATAATTATACGTGCGAGTCAAAAGTCATAAGTAAATTCATTAAAAAAAACGGTTGACTTTTCATCAAAATCCTCGGACACTTTCGATTTTGTTTTTAAAAACAAACTTTACTTATGAAATTTTGTTTCGATGGTTTTTTTTTTCATCAGTGACGGTATTGCAATTTTTTTAAATAGTAACTCTAGTTTTTATATAAAATGAAAGATGTAGTGATTTTATATCTAGAAATGTCCAAATGTTCACAGGTTCCATAAGAGAAAAAGCATTGAAGTTGAACAAATTAATAAAAATCATTTTTCGAAATTAGTTTTCAAACATAAAAAGTGTTAGTAAACACTTTTTGAGACTAAAAATGTTAGAAAAGGAAATGTGGGTTAAATTAAATGTTCTTGAAATCCTTGAAGTACATTATGTGTAATGTCTCCTCTGTAAATTCACGTATTGTCCCTCTGATTCTTTCTTGCAATTGTTCTAAACTGTCCGGTTTATCTTTATAAATTTTAGATTTTACATATCCCCACATATTACACATCTCAAGAGATGTATTTTTGAATTCATATCTAAATCATATTCTCATTGCAACAGGTATGTTTAGTCTCTTACGAGATGTTTCAAGTGATAAGGTTTCTGATACGACACCACTAAACACAACTCAGTAACGTTAACTTTGAAACATGACTATTTTGGTTCACACGAAATATCACATTTTTAACGTCTCTGAAATGTTATACGCTATCACATTCTAAAAGATACATCACAGAGATGTATTTTTGGATTCATTTCTAAAACATTCACATTGCAACAGGTATGTTTAGTTTCTTACGAGATGTTTCAAGTGATAAGGTTTCTGATACGACGCCACTAAACACAACTCAGTAACGTTAACTTTGAAACATGACTATTTTGGTTCACACGAAATATCACATTTTTAACGTCTCTGAAATGTTATACGCTATCACATTCTAAAAAATACATCACAGATACGTATTTTTGGATTCATATCTATAACATTCTCTTTGCATAGGCTATGTTTAGTTACTTACGAGATGTTTCAAGTGATAAGGTTTCTGATACCACATCACTAAACACAACTCTGTAACATTAACTTTGAAACATTACCATTTTGTTGCAATCGAAACATCACATTTTTAACGTTTCTAAATGTTATACGCTATCACATTCCAAAAATACGTTACAGAAATATATTTTTAAATACATATCTAAAACATTCACATTGAAACGAGTATGCTTTGTACTTTATGTAACATATCAATTGAAACGTTTATTACACATTACCATTTATTCGCTTTCGAAAGAAATGTATCGGTAATGTGTCTTAGATGTTTTAGAAATGTTTCATTTGTAACCCTTATGGAACATTTGGAAACGTTTCATGGAGGTAGCGTGTTCAGTGGGCATACTTACAAAGCTCTGATGAGTTAGGAAGTTGCAAAACCGAAAGCGATCAAGAGAACGCTGATGAAGATTATTTTAAACATACACCTTATTTGCCTGATATGGAAGAAAATAGCCGTAGCAATTCTAATGACAGTCATTCCTTTAAGTGCAATAGTGAAGATTTTCAAAACGAAATTGCCGAATGGTCTATAAAATTTAACATACAGCATAACGCACTTTCTGCACTTCTCGTGATACTAAAAAAAAATTCAAATCCTGATTTTCCTGTTGATGCAAGAACTTTACTAAAAACCCCTAGAAATACAGAAATTGAGCAGATAAAGGGAGGTCAATATGCTCATTTTGGTTTGCACGAAATCTTAAAATATATGACAAATAAAAAAGTCAGACAAAATAGAACTTATGGTGAATATTGATGGTTTACCCCTATCAAAATCTTCAAATATTTGCCTATGGCCTATTTTGTGCTCAAATAGATTTTCAAAAAAAGTGTATTTAATTGGCGCTTTTTTTGGGAAGGAAAAACCAGGAGATTCAAATGAATTCTTAGAACGTTTTGTAAATGAATTAACGGATTTAATAACAAATGGATATCGCGATGCAAATGGTAAATTAATAAATATATGTCTAAAAGCCATAATATGTGATGCGCCTGCCAAGTCCTTCATACTAAAAGTAAAAGGGCATGGAGGTTATGACAGTTGTACAAAATGCACTGTGAAAGGCAAATATTTAGAAAGAAGATGTTGTTTTCCAATGGATACATCTGAAGTTGTTTTGAGAACCGACTTTAAATTTAGGACAAACTCATATGAAGATTATCAAATGGCAGATACTATACTTAAACAAATTCCAAATTTTGATCTCGTTGAAAACGTAGTTTTAGATTATATGCACCTTGTGTGTTTGGGGGTTGTCAAGAAACTTATATTACTTTGGTTAGATGGGCCGCTTCCAAATAGATTGCCATCAAGAATCGTAAACGAAATAAACGAAAATCTGATCAGTCTTAAAAGTTCCGTTCCACAAGAGTTTGTCAGAAAACCGAGAGCTATAAAAGAATATAAATTGTGGAAGGCTACGGAATTCAGACAATTCCTATTATATTCTGGACCAGTCGTTCTAAGAAAATTATTAAGTGAACATATGTATACTAACTTTTTATGCCTACACATAGCTATAACTATACTCGCTAGTACGAATTTTTCAAAACATCAAGAAAATATAAATTACGCGAATAGTTTGTTATTGTACTTTGTTAAATCGTTTCAAATTATTTATGGGGAAGCATACGTTTCTCATAATGTGCACAACCTTGTACATCTTCCAGAAGATGTTAAGCAATTTGGATCATTGGACAGCTTTAGTGCCTTTCAATTTGAAAATCACATGTCTCAGATTAAAAAAAATATTAGAAAAGCTGATCGCCCCCTTCAACAACTAATTAAAAGACATGCAGAGCAAAATATTAAATTTGACAAAGACACCGATAAAGATGATGTTTTTGTTGTTCAAGTGCCCCATTCAGAAGGACCTTTACCGGAATTAAATGTTCCATTTGAACAATATAAAATCTTAAGAACAGGTTTATTTTCTCTAAATTGCAAAGATCCAAAAAATAATACATGTATTTTAAAAAATGGACAAATTGTCTCTGTAAGTAATATTTTATTACGTGATGGTAATTTTTTTATTTTTGGAAAATCATTAACTGTACTACAGAATCTTTATGAAAATCCCTGTAAATCACAAAACATAAATGTGCATGTTGTTAAAGAAGAAGTGAATTCATGTCATTGGAATGCTTCTGAAATTGAAACGAAAGTGTGGAAAATGCCATTTAAAATCATTTTGTTGTATTTCCCTTACTACATGTTTAACCACATTGTTACTGAACTTAATTATTGTTTTGAAGATGTCAATATACAGCGTGGTTGAATTTGAGGATGGTATACAGCTAGTACCAAATTCGTGGATTCGGGGCAAGCACGCTATATTATTTTTATCGTTATGTTATTAATAAATCTCTCTTAGTTCTAACACCATTTATTTACATCACTTTACATATCAGGATATTTTATACTCCCCTTAACTCTAACGCTAACGACGCTCTGCCGCTAAGCCACGCTGGCGCTGTTGCCAATCGCTCCTTTACATCTCCCCTTTTTGTTTTTAATTAAAATGTTACATAATCTTGGTTTTCTTTTTTTCTACTGATTCGGCCAGATTTCGTTACATAAGCATAATTTGGTTTGAAGCTCTTTTCTACCTCATTATCAAATTGTAATTCTTGTCCAAGATTGTTTAAATTATTATTTATATTGCTAGTTTCTAAATTACAATCATCTGACTGCCATCTTACATTTTTTGCTTGTTTCCTTTCACCACCCTCTGTTTTCAGATTAGATGGTTTAAGGAACCTTCTATTTCCGATTAAAGATTGAACCGTTTTCTAATTCTACCTTATAACGTCTATAACCTATTTTACGTCTTATAATGCCTGGCCTCCACAACTCATTAAAATTAAGTTGTACTAAAACTTTGATACCTGGTTTCAATGGGTTCATATCTTTAGCACCTTTTCGTTTATTGTAATAATGCCTTTGACTATTTTGATTATTTTCAATGGCATCTTTGCATTCTTAAAGTTAACTAATCGTGGTCTTAATTTTGTAATGGAACATGGTAAGTTTGATCTTATTTGTCTTGACATTAATAATTGTGCTGGAGAGTATCCTGCAAGTACAGGAGTATTTCTGAATTGAATTAATGCTAAATAAATGTCTTTGTGATCGTCCATCACTTTATTTAACAAGTTTTTGCGATTTGAACATGACGTTCAGCCATGCCATTTGATTGGGCGTATCGTGGAGAGGTAATGGTATGTTGAAAGTTCCATTCCTTGGCAAAATTTTGAAATTCAACTGAACTGTATTGTGGTCCACCATCCGACACCACTATTGCTGGTATTCCCAGTCTAGCAAACATTACTTTTAATTTGTTAATTATTTCTAAACTTGTAGTGTTCGTTACTTTTCTAATTCAATATATTTAGAGAAATAGTCTACAACTAATAAAAATTTATTACCTTTAATTTCAAATAGATCTGTTCCTACTTTGAACCATGGTATGTTATATATTTTATGATTATATAAGGATTCAGATCTTTGATTATTTGCGTACTTTTGGCATATTTCGCATGATTCTACATTTTGTGAAATTTCATTAATCATTGTTGGCCAGAATACCGATTCTTTAGCCAAGCTTATACTTTTATTTCTACCCAAATGACTGTAGTGAATTTTATCAAGCATCTCTGATCGTAATTTTTTAGGTATTACTATGCACTGATTTCTGTAAACAATTCCATTACCCAAAGTTAATTCATGTTTGTATTTTGCGTACTGCTTGATACATTGTTTTAAATTTTTATTGTTAGGCCATTTGCTTGATAAAACTTTATTAATTCACTTAATTCTGGATCTAAGTTAGTTTCATTTTTTATCTTGTTCATCATTTCATCTGTGGCATATATATGTTCTTGTACAAGACAAACTTGTGCTTCTAATTCGTTATTTAATTGTACTGTATCATCGTCTGATTTTAGATATGCTCGCGAAAGTGTGTCTGCTATTATTAATTTTTCCCTGGTTTATACCTAAGTTCGAAATCATATTTTTTTAATTGTAACAGTAGTCTTTGTAATCTAGCGGGACACTTGCTTAATGGTTTGTTTACTACTCCTAACAGTGGTTTTGTGATCTGTCTCTATTATTATTTTTTTTCATATATGAATGGATGAAATTTCAAACAACCGTAATATACTGCTAGCAGTTCTTTTTCTATTTGTGCATAATTTTTCTCAGTATCAGTTAACGATCTGGATCCATAAAAACATGGTAATCCTTCTTGCATTAATACACATCCCAGTCCGTAGATGAGCTGTCTACCGAGACCGTGGTTTCTTTATTTATATCATAGTATTGCAAAACCGGACTATTTAGTAATTTATTTTAATTTTATTTAATGCATTAGTGTGAATTTCGTCCCAAATAAAACTACTTTCTTTTTTAGCAATTGTCTTAGGGGTTCGGTATCGGTTGAAAAATTTGGAATGTATTTTTGTATATAATTGAGAACTCCGAGCAATCTTTGTATATCTTTTTTTCTTTTGGAATTGGTAATTCCACGACCCTTTATTTTATCATAGTCAATAGTATCCCATTTTTGTAATTACATGTCCCATAAATTTAATTTTTTCTTTACAAAATTCACACTTATTATAATTTAATTTAATTCCGTTTGTTCTAGATATGTCTAAAATTTTGTCAAGTAGCTTTATGTGTTCCTCAAACGTTTCTGTGTATATTATTATGTCGTCAATATATGTGCAGACATTATCTAAATCAAAATTTGTTGAAACCTGGAGTGAAAAACTTCAGGAGCGGATTTAATGCCATAAGGAAGCCTAAGGAATCTGTATCTGCCTATTGGTGTACCTATTACACATAAGTTGCTACTTTGTTCATCTAACGGTATCATATAAAACCCGTTAGTTGCATCTAGTTTACTGAAATAACGCGAGCGATTTAACTTAGAGCTGATTTCCTCAAACGTTGGAAGTGAGACATGTTCTCTTTTATATATTGATTTAAATTTATAGGGTCGATACAGATTCTTAGCTTTCCTGTGGGTTTTCTCACCAGTACCATAGGGTTTACCCAATCCGTAGCACCGTTGACTTTTTCAATTATTTGTTTTCTCTCAATTCTTGAATCGTTTCTTTTAATTGATTCATTAAAGGAACTGGGACTTTTCTAATTGGAGATATGATTGGTTCAACATTTTCAACTAGTGCTATTTTGTATTTTCTTTCATACACCCTATTCCATTAAATACATCCCCATAATTAGTTAGTAAACTATTAACTCTATTATCATTTGATATTAAATCTACCCTACGTATTAAATCTAATTCTTTGCACGCATCTAAACCCAACAATGCCTGTGTTGGAGTGTCGACCACATAGAAAGAAATAATGTAATTTTCATCATGCCTCTTGCATTCTATCTCACACACTCCTATAACCTTCAGAAACTCTCCAGTATATGATTTTAATTTATTGATAGTTTTTTATAAAATTCAATGGTATTTGTAACTTTTGAAATAAAGTAATTGGTATTATATTAGCCATCGAGCCAGTATCTAATTTAAAAGAATATTCTTTACCTTTTATTGTTAATTGTGTCGACCAGTCATCACCTTTATTTACATCTCTAGCTCCTAAATCTTCATCTATTTTCCTACAAATAGAACATTATCATTTGAATTTTCTCTTTTCTACTTCTGTGACTACATTTACATTATTTTTACTAGCATTTTTATATCTACACATAAACGCAAAATGATTGAATTTTTACATACTGTACAAACCTTTTGTACGCTGGACAATTATTCCTTTGGTGACTTCGTCCACACCTTGTGCACGCTTGTGTTGAATGTTGCCTACCTCTCGAGTACGATGCGCTTCTATGATTTGAATGTTGGCGCCTGTTGAACTTTTCCGCATACCTTTGCGAACGCCCCTTTCGTACGTTGTCGCTGTTATTTCATGTACTCCATTTGTTGTTGTATTTATTCGTTCGGATCGTTCTTCCATTTTGTAATTTTGTAGGTTTGATTCCTCTTCGATTTTGCACATTCGAATTGCTTCATCCAAATCTATTTTATCTTGCTGTAGAAGCCTTTGTCTTGTTTTTGTATTATTTATTCCACTTGTTAGAACGCATTTTGTTAAACTATCTGTAAGGTCACCGAGTTCACATTTCGCAGCTTAGTTTTTAATATTCGTCACGAATTGATCTAACGTGTCATGGTTTTGCGTCGACTTAAAAAGTAAATACCTCTCATAAGACAGATTTTTTTGAGGTTTAAAGAATTCGTCAAATTTATCGTACAGCACTTGAATTTTGTTTGATTGCTCTTCGGTTATTTTGAAAGTATTATAAATTTTATATGCATCCTCACCTATGTAGTGCAGCAATTGGGCGCATTGCACTGCCTGTGGTTTTTTATTTATTTCTGCTGCAATTATATAATTTTCGAACCGCTTTCTCCATTGCATCCAGTTATCCGCCACATTACCATCCATTTTTAATGGAGCTATCGGTGCACTTGCCGCCATTTTCGTCTTTTTCCTTTCGTTGTTTTGCGGTTTTATTCTTATTTTTTTTTTTTAATTTGGCTGGTTTTCTTCGACCTCTACGACTGCGCCATATATTATTTTTATCGTTATGTTATTAATAAATCTCTCTTAGTTCTAACACCATTTATTTACATCACTTTACATATCAGGATATTTTATACTCCCACTTAACTCTAACGCTAACGACGCTCTGCCGCTAAGCCACGCTGGCGCTGTTGCCAATCGCTCCTTTACACACGCATTTTGGCCAACGTATACTAATCAAATTAAAATTAATAAAGCTATTGCGGAAGCAGATGAACCACTATCCAACTGCCCGCTTCACAAAATACTCGAATATTAGCATCAGCAGGTAAAATACTTTTATTAAGTTATTTGTACAATTACACGTATGTAATGTACCTTCTTTTTAAGATGGTAATGTATTTCTTTATTTTCAGATAAACACCGTGAAGGAATTGAAAAAACTTAAAATGGGCGAAGCAGTCTCAGATATAGATTCAGATTATGAAAATTAAAGAAGAGCAGGCATAATAGAGCTAGAAAGGTAATTTTGGATGATACTCTGATGAAGAGATTTGAGCCAACTGGTAGGGATATAGAACTTCCTCTACCGCCTAAATCTATTAATTTAGTGACCAAATCTACTGTGCCCACCTCCAAACATAACATACAAGGATACACGTCATCGACATATTTGCAACATACTCCTACCTCTACGATAAATGAAAATGCACAAGATAACATTTTTGAAAAAAATGTTTTTAATGAAGAACCAACCAAAATTCCGGAAAAAGGTGATATAGAGTTTTAAGAAATACTCATTTAAACATTATTAAAATACATAACATTTCGTCATTGATTACAATGTGTGTTTTCAGATAAAATTAAAATATCATTATTAGAAAATTAAACTTAATTAACAGAAAGTTGGATTTATTGAGCCAGTCAATACGTAACAGTCAACATGAGGATATTACGAAGGATGATGGAGGATTTGAATTTGAATTTCCACTTCAAAACTTAAAGGAACTGGAAGATTTAGAGCAGAAATTAAATGATATTAATTTTTTTAATAGCCTTGTAAGTTGTTTAATAGTGTTATTTGGAAAAAAAATTATTTAAAACATGATTTAGGTAAAATATTTAAAAGGACTTGGTAAAGGAAATACGATGTCAGATGGGACTACCAAGATTTTGAAAAAGATATTTACTAATCAGTTGATTACACAGTTTACATTTGGGGGGAAAAGGACGAATAAGCAATGTTTCAAAAATTTATCTATCCATAAAATTATACTAAGTAAGAAAATAGTTTACAATGTATAGTTAATTATATTATATACAACTTTGTTTTAGAAGTTGTACGACTTCATTATTCTGAAGGAACAGAAGAGGACATTAACAAAACTATAGAGAAATGGCTCATCCAAAGGTCATTACGTCGAGCTAGAGAATTAGCAGTAAGTCTATCTATGAGTGTGTGATATTATGTTAATCTACTTTTATTTTTTAGAGACAAAACAATGAAAATGACAAGATTATTATTTAGCTAAATTTTTATTTTATGAAGTATTGATGTTTTTTATATATTTCTTTATATTTTTATAAATATATTTTTATTTAATTTATTGGTGCATATTTCTGTAACATTTCTAAGAAAATAATTCAGAAACATTTAAATGGAACGTTTCTGCAGGGCGGACATTTTAACTTTTCAGAAACATTATTGAAATATTTCTGAAACAGTTCGCAATATTTCTGAAATAATTCTTTTATTGCAAAGTAATATTGTTGAACTATTTCAGCAATGAATCTGTGCTGTGTGGGATTCTATGGCTCGCGCTCTAAAGGCAATTAGAGAGGAAAATTTAAGCACCAGGGCAGCAAGTAAGACATTTGGGGTGCCAAGAGCAACAATACAAGACAGGATAAAAGGAAGAGTTCGAGAAGGGCCTAGACAAATGGGTAGAGATCCAGTACTTACAAGAGAGGAAGAATCAAACATAGTAAAATGGTTGATAGATTTGTGTAAATGTGGGTTCCCTCAGAAAAGTCTGATCTTATGGACACAGTAGCGAAAATTGTTGCTGATGATAGAGGCAAACTCCTTTACAAATAATCGCCCAGGGGAAAAATGGTACAAATGTTTCATAAAGCGACATCCAGAATTATCGCTTCGGGAACCTGAAGGATTAACCAAAGGAAGAGCTGTTATTACCGAACAGTACATTAAAAAGTGGTTTTCTGATTTACGGGAGTATTTGGAAGAAACAAATAACTTAGACATTCTACTTGATCCAGAAAGAATACTTAATGGGGATGAAAGTGGCTTTAATTTGTGTCCCAAAACTGGAAAAGTGTTAGGTCCTAAAGGTGCCAGGAATATTTTAGAAATAAGGAGAGGAAATGACAAAGAAAACATTACTTCACTTCTTGTTTTTACTGCTAGTGGAAAAACTGCAGTGCCATGTGTGGTTTTTAAGTATATTCGAATTCCAAAAGCAATTTTAGACAGCAGTGATCCATCATGGTTCATAACAAAATCAGATTCTGGATGGATGAAGAGTGAAGTTTTCTTTGAATATGTTTCCACTCAGTTGCTTCCTTGGTTAAAGTCACAAAATACCAAGTTTCCAGTACTCTTTCTTATTGACGGTCATAAATCACATTTAACTATGGAACTTAGCCGATTCTGCTACGAAAATGATATTATATTATACAGCTTGCCCCCCAATACAACCCACATGATGCAACCGGCAGATGTGGCTGTTTTCAAACCCTTAAAATCTGAGTGGAAGAAAGTAATCCGTCAATGGTTAGCAAAACCTGTCACTCTGCTGTTACTAAAACAACATTCTGCCCACTGCTTAATAGCGTCGACACACTGACGACTTTAATGATCATTAAACGTCTAATGATCATTTACGTGTTAGTATGTCATTACCTAATTTGACAAATGATCATTTGTAACATAATTTAAAAATCTAATGATCATTGAAGTACGATGATGTTTAATGAACATCTCCGGAGGTCTTCGGCAAAATCGACATATTTTTTACCGCTTTAAATAACCAAATTCTGGTAACTTTATTTTTGAAACTGTGGTTGTTTGTTTGGTTGCTTATGACTATTTATAACCTCTATCTTTGCCTTCTCGTGTTTAATTTATTGTTCAATCAAAAATGTGCTCAAAAAAAAAATTGAAGTGGACGGAGAATTTGGAAAGAATTTTAATTGAGTTATGGGAAACAAACATTCAAGATTTAAGAAAACAAAAGAAATTCTCACGTTTATGCCGAAATGGCAAATTGCATTAATAATGAGTACAGTGGAATTTTATACTGGGTGGCGCAAAAGAATAGTCGGATTTGAACTGCGTAGTTGTAGAAGAGGAAGTGGGAGAGTGACCTTCAACGGCCGTCAGTAAGTCGGCCATAGCATTCAGTTTGCCGTGAAATGGCGCAGTGGACGGTTGAGCATCGTGTTTTCGCTGTGGAGCAGTTTTTAGAAACAACGACTTTCACTGATTGAAGAGGAAACCATCGTGAAGGTGACGGAGAACTTTGAAGAAAGGCTCCTGATGTGTATAAATGAAGATGGACAACATCTTACGGAAGTTATTTTCCGTACATAAACTTGGGTTAGTAACACAGTACAGTACTTATTTTCTGAAATTGTAGAAGTAAACAAAGTCAAACATGTAAACTAGGTAATAATTATGTTGAAAATCAATAAAGTTATATTCATTTAAAATGTGACCATTCTTTTGCGCCACTCAGTACAACCACACTTTAAGGCCCGGTTTTTCAATCGCTGGTTAACCTGAAGGTAAGTTAACCTGCAACCCATGGTTAAATTTCGGTAAATTTCCGGCAATGTATTTCAATCAATTTAAAAGCTATGGTAACGAAACCTGTGGTTAGTGTTTTGTGTTGTACTATTGGTTATACTGCGTGTCGATCATTTGACCCTAATCTCGGAGACTTTGACCTACTGGCCGTTAATTTGGCGGTATTTTTCGCGATGGATAAGAAACGATCCTCAATTTTTACACACGAGGAACAACAACTTTAGTTGGTTTAGTCGAAAAATATAAAAATATTGTTGAATGTAAGAAAAGTGGTGCTTTTAACGTGGAAGCAGAAAGAACAATGTTGGCTTCAAATACAAAGAGAATTCAACGCATCGAACGGAAGTTTTTCGACCAGTCAAGAATTTAAAAGAAAAATATTTAAATTTAAAGAAGCAAACGAAAAGAAATTTTCATTAGAAAAACAATCTGTGAAAAAACAGGTGGAGGTGAAGGAGAATCCTTCCATATTACCGACACATGAAACAATAAAAGGCATTTTAAATGAACAAATCACAGGCCTGGAAAATGCTTATGATAGCGATATGATTGTTAAAGGTGAGTTTGATGCACTGCTTATTGTACATTATATGAATGTGTATTCGATTTTACAGGACCACCAAATGGAAATGAATTGGAGATGATCGACATTGAAAGTGAGTACATTTATGACAATTTACTGATATTAAAAATAAATCGAATTATATTTGTAGATATTCCAATTACTTTTGTAAGCGATTTCTGTAGACAGTGCATGTAACTGAACGAAGCATACTGA